>APFE030159412.1:141317-166211 GCA_000404065.3 Pinus taeda
TCCAAAACCATGGACCGAAAACCATAGGTAGGTTCGCCCAACCTAATATAGGGTCCAAAAAAAAAAAATCTCGGGGCATTGCCTCGTCCCCCCTGTGACCCCCCCGCTGCGCAATCGGCGCAACGAAGGGGGGGCTCCGCCACCCCTATAACCCCCCGGTTCACTACGTAGGTTAGTCGTGGAAAGAATATAGCACAACCCAACACTATTGAACTTGATGATGCAAATGAAAAAATTGAAAAGGCTTTTGGTAATCAGGATTGATCAAGACTGGAGCTGCCTATAATGCCTCTTTAATCCTGGAAAATGATTCTCTAGCTTCTTTGGTCCAACTCACTTCATTCTCCTTCTTTAGCATATTAGTAATTTCTTTTAAAATTTCTGCATAATTGGATACAAATCTTCTCAGGAAGTTTATCTTTGCCATAAACTTTTGAATATCCTTTTTACTCCTGGGCAATGGTATTTTCTGCATAGCTTGTACTCTTCACTCCTTCTTTGGAAACAATGTGTCCCAATAGTTTTCCTTCTTCCAGAGATAAAATGGATTTCTTGGGATTTAAGGAAAGTCCAAATCTTCTACATTTATCAAAAGTCCTTCTCAAATGATCTAAATTTTCTTCATCAAACTTTGAGAAAATAGTAATATCATCTAAATATATTACTACAAACTTATCTCCAACAAAAGCAATGTCCATAGCCCTTTGAAATGTATCACCTGCATTAATCAATCCGAAATGCATTATGGCATACATAAATGTTCCCCAAGGAGTTGTGAACATTGTTTTCTTCTGATCCTCCTTATCCACAACCACCTGGTTATAACCAGAAAATCCATCTAGCATTGACATTCTAAAAGATCTCATTACCTTTTGCAGCACATGATCCATCTTAGGCAATGGATAGTTATCTTTCAAAGAATCCCTGTTGAGATTTCTAAAGTCCACACACAACCTTATTTCTCCATTTTTCTTTCTCATAGGTACTAAATTAGCCACCCAATCAGAATACCTAAGTGGGACTATTATTTTGGCATCAAGCAACTTCTTGACCTCCTTTTCAATTGATGGTAGAAGTAGAGGATTTATCTGTCTAAGCTTCTGTTTGTAGGGTTTAACCCCCTCCTTCAAAGGAATCTTATGCTGAATAATATTTACATCATAGGTTTTGAGATCTTCATAGGACCATGCAAAGACATCAACATAATTATTGAAAATTTTAATATATCTTTCTTGAAAATTAGGTGAAACTCCAACATATAATTTGACTAACCTGGGATTCTCTTGAGTTCCAATGTTGTGATCCTAAATATGTTCATCCTGTGAGATTTTCCCTGAGTCCATAGCCACATCATTGGAATTAAAAATTCCTTCAAGTGGAACAAGTCCCTTTGGTAGAATATTATCTTTCAATTGAAAGATCTTCTAATTTGCTATTGAATCTTTTAAACTACCGACTTCTGCAATTTTTGTTGTCTCTTCTTCATCCTGATCAATTTCTGTGCCCTAAAACTCTTCAACCATATTCAAAAACTCCTTAATCTCTTAGTCATCTTAAAAAACTTTCCATTTATTAACTTTATCCGGAACAGAAGGTTCGTGTCTCATTTCTACCTCATATCTTAGTCTTGGATTAATAGGAGGCTTGAAAGTGCTAGCAGCCACAACCAATGAATCTGCTAATCTATTCTCATTCTTGGAATGAATTGAATGTTAAAATCTTCAAAGAAGTTTTCAATCAAATCCCATACCTCATTTTTGTATGCCGGAACCTAGGATGCTTTGTTTGGCAGTGATCTTTTAGCTACTTAAAAATTAGCTCTGAATCTCCAAAATTAGAAATTGACTTGACCCCCATCTATTTGGTTGTTTGTAGAGCAATAATCAAGGACTCATATTCTACCACATTGTTAATTGCCTCGAACTCTAATATAAAAGAAAAAGGGAACATATTACCTCCAGGTGCAATTAGAAGACAACCAACACCTGTTCCTTCCTTGGAATAAGCTCCGTCAAAGAAACATATCCACACTTTTTCTGTTTACAACTCTATAATTACATTGGATGACGCAAGCTGCTTATGATTATCTTCAGTCAGCTCTGCAGTATCATGTAGTGCAAAACAAGCAAATCCATCCTTGTCCTGACTATATACAGGTGAATTGCTTGCTCCATTTTTCATAATTGTTTTTACAAACTTAGTTTCTATGTACAATCTCCTCTCCTCCCCATCAAAAATCCGTATAATAGCATATGTAAAATCTAGTTTCAGAACACCTCCCAATTTAGCCCCCTAGGACCTAGGTAGAAGCATTCCAAATCTAGCAAGAATATCTACTACTACAACATCCATGACCAAGCTTCTAGATGGAATTTGGGCTAGTGACACTACCAGATCCTTAATAACGCCAAGACACTTGAACTTGTTCGAATCAAAAGAATACAAATCCGTATAAGGTTTGGTCACTTGTAGATTTAGTTGCTTCATCACTAACAGAGGCATAAGATTAATATAAGCTCCCGAATCAAACATACAAACATGTAGGAGGAAATCATGAACCAATAGGGAAATATGAAAAGGATGTATTGAAGAATCTACTTCCTCTACATGTGGACCAAAAACCACTACTAGTTTATCTTCCTGCAGATTTACAGTGTCACTCTCATTTTCTTTTAAATGAATAAACTCAACAATCTCCTTTTGATAAGTAGGTGTTTTTGTAAATTCTATAAGGGGAACTTGTATTCTTACCTTTTCCAACTCCTTAGTAAGACTAAACAAGTGACCCTATTTAGCAATCTTTTCATTTTCATCTTCACCTTTCTTCATGACTGGAATTACTTGAGGAATTGAAACAAGTTTCTCCAAAGGAATTTTTCCAGTTTGATCTTGTGAAGACTCACCTCGAAGTATTTGTGTCTTGTCATTTGCATTCTATTGCTGCTTCCCTTTATTTACTTGTTTTATAAGCTAAGATTCTTATGGAGTTGCTTTTGGTGAGGAAGTTGAAACTTGTTTCTCACTTTCATTTTCTTGATTTCTTGATCTTTTCCTAGATCTCGGGTCATATTTCTTATGTAGTTTAGCCTGCATAAAATCAGATAATTGTTTCCAATATTCATCAATTTCATTTTCATCATGAATAGCATCTTCTTCATCATACACATACTCTTCTCCTTCAATGCCAAGTTCATCTTCATCCACTGCATATAATGTAGAAAATTGATCTTCAGGTTGTTCTTCACCAATAGTTGCTTCTATATATAATGGTGTTTGAATTTGATTTTTATCTTTCCTTTCCTTTTGCAAGATTTGCAAAGGTTGTCTTCTGTATTGGGGATTAAAGTTCTTATTATACTGTGTTTGTCTCTGAGAGTTCTTATTTTCTAGCTCTAACCTATTTAACTTATCTAACAAAGTTTTAATTACATTACACATATCCTCCAATGATTGACTTTGAGAGGATTCTATATTTTCCTTTCCCTTGTCTTGGGTAGGCTATGTTTCTGGTGCTTTTCCTGCAGCCACTAGATTCACTTCTATCTCTAAAGCATCTGTTTGCATTTGATTAAGGGTTGGAGATCTTCTTTCCCTTAATGTGAATCCAAAATTTTATTCAAAAGCCCCTGCAAAAGTTATTTTTGCACCAGCAGGAGGAGGCTTAATCTCTGTTGGGAGACTATTGTACAATTTATTAAATCTTCTGACAAATTTGGCCACAGTTTCATCAAAATTATTCTTTATGGCATTAAACTATGTTAATGAATATCCATGGTCTATTTTTTCTCCCCATCTCTAAATAAACACATGTTCCATCTCTTCCAAAGAAGGAATGGTATTATTGGGAAGTCCTCTGAACCATTTCCTTGCTTCTCCATCCAAGGACTGAACAAAGAGTCTTAGAACAACATCTAAATGTTAAACATTTAGGCTTTCTGCAAAATTACAAAATATAACTACATGATTCTCTGTTGTCTTTTCATCTTCTCCTGAAAAACAAGGAAGAGTTTTGAGGTAATCTTATGGCATTTGATTGAATAGTTGTGGTAATTGAAGAGGTGCATACCTATTCACTAAGAATGCAGGTGCTACCATGTTCACTGAAATTTGATTACCAATAGATGTGGAACCTAATTGAGAGGTAAATGAAATGTGCACAGGTGGTAATGTGGCTATTGGTTGAGGTTGAATGATTATAGCATATAAATAAAAAGTAATAGATTCTAAAGATTGCTCTTGATAGTTAGGCTCCTGAAATGAAGATGATGAAAAATATTACTCTTTATCAGATGAATGTTCAAGTGAATTGTTGCCTGATGCAGACAATGTAGGAATTGGTGTAATTGGAATCCTAGACCTTCCAACCCTCCTTGAAACTAGCCTTTCAGGATCTCAAGGAGCTTGAACCTTCTGTTGTGAAGTGTCTGATCTAGTATGGGGCCTTCTTGAAGCTAGATTTATTGCTTTGATTAAAAACAACCAAATATCTCCTCCTCACTAAACAACCAGAGGAAAATATTGAAACCCAGGGAAAAGTCTTCATGTCTTTTCTCCCCGACAACGACGCCAATTAATGTTGTTACTTAAGAAACCAATTTCTTGGCTGTAGGGAAATTGTGCTTAAGACATTAATAAATATTATTTATTGTCACTTATTTATCACTTAGATATATGTTGTATCTTTAAATGAAGGACCTAGAAACTTGGTCTTTAACCCTTAGTACATGTATGACTGGAACATCTCAGAATGCCATTTGTTGCTAGATATAAATGATGAATGAAGAAAGCTTGAAGGAAAAGTTAAAGATAGTATGCTGATATTTCATAGAAACTATTATCCATCACTTAGAAGAATTATGGAAATGAGCACTGAATCATAGACAATATGCTGCTTAACACAGAAACTACCATCTGTGACTCTGGGAGAAGTTAAATATAATATGTTGGTCTTTCACAGAAACTATTATCTATAACTTAGAAAAGAAGGTGGAAACTTCAAGTATAGGAGTGCTCTTTTAAGGAATTTTAACTTTATCTACATAAGAAAATAAAGACCTGCAACTTCATTACTATACTTGAAAGAAGAAAACATAACATGACACATAACAGAGAAGGTTACAAAATTATACCCAACAACTCATGGAAACTTCTGATTCTTTCATAAATCAATGATTATATCAGGAATACAGTGACCTAGTCTCCCGGTTCTCCAAAATTCAAACCCTTTCTTAGTAAATTTTCCTCTTTTTATACATTGTGGAATAGTTGTTGATTTCTAAAACTACCCAAATTATCTAACTACTTTTCTAACTATATGAAGTAAAAACTATTACAGAATTTTACAGAGGGTAAAAGACACCTCAAAGAACATGAAATAACAAAAACATAATTGGATTTAGAAGGGGATGAAAACTGTTGGCTTGCTCCATTGATCCGCTGCCGAATTCCTCTGTAAATTCCCTAATGATGCTTAATTCATTTTAGCCATAATGAAATACGTTTGGTTTGTGTAATCCTGGGCTTACATGGGCATTCTGATTGGCCAAAATGCAAAGAAACATATCGGATTGTCTTCCTCTTCAACTTCGACTCTAGCCCTAATTTTCCACTTTACACAACGAAATTAATGCAAACCTTTGATTAATACAAAACTCAAAAGAGTTAATCCTGATTTATAAACTTGTCAAATCCGCTCGTTCAGCGCTTCGTTGACTTCCATCGCAAATTGCAATCGGCCCGATAATCACTGTAAAACTTAAGTTACGCACCCTTAGGCTGCATAACTATGGAAGTGTTGGACTTATGCGTAAATTCTTTATATCTACGCTTTTCTACTGTAAACCTTTTATAATGAAAATATATTATAAAACATGCTTTTTCTGCTTTCAATACGAGCTCTGCACAATTTTCAAGGTATACCTTTCCGCTAATACATCCCACCATAGATCTGTGCTTTTCAGATCAAACGGTCTATAAAGGTTTTGGGTGGGATATAAGCCCGAAGAATACCCACATGAAATGGGTGGTTTCCTCTCTCCACCCAACTGCTACATGTTGAATGATAAGTGGGATCGGGTGAGTTCCAAAAAAACCATTTACCATTTTTGCTCCGCCCGAAAACCTTCCTTATAACTTGAAATCTGCCTTTTCATACACCTTGTGGACCTGTCGGACTTATATAACATAATCAACTATCGGATCCTGCCCATCGCAAATTGCAATTGGCATGCCATATACATATATATAAAGTGATATGCGATGATTGCGGACCCGCTGGGCTTATAAATCATAATATGTATATGCTTTGGGTCCAGCCTTTCTATTATAACTCTTTACAATAGAAATACATATAAAATTGTGTAAACAAAATATATATGAAGGGATTTTAATATATCGGACCTGCCGGACTTACAATAAAACATATATATATTTCGGGTCCAGCCCTTATCGCAAATCGCAATCGGTGAGATCACATACATATATAATAAGAGCTCTGTGTTATTTCGGACCCGGCAACATTATAAAACATGGCATATATGATATCGGGTCTGGAACCCAATCGCAAATCGCAATCAGCACTGTCAGCGGAACCAGTCATATATGTCATTGCGGACCCACCGAACTCTATAAAACACAACTTATAGTATTTCGGGTCAGGCTTTAACCCTTTTAACACTTGTTTCTTTTGAAACTCCGATGTATTACTTTGTTTCTTTTGTGCTTTGATTCTAATATACAATTTGTTACGTCTCCCTTTTTCCTTATTTTTTTTCAAAATATTTTTCAAGTGAGTTTTTGAATGAAATGAAAAGATACATGTTACAACACCCGGTCTGTCAGAGTTATGTTTAGTATCACATCAATTATTTGGTCCTTTGCTTGTGCTGGTTCGAGAAGGTCTCCATTGAATTCTTGTTGGAAAGTATTCTCTTATCAACTTCGACACATTACTCTGAGAGTAGGCCTAGAGTCACACCTTGGCCCTATTTCCATTATTGATAGGTGACCTTGTGCTCAACATCGATCAATATTTTGGGTCTTTGATTAAGTGGGTTCCCTTGTGTTCGACGTCAACTTACATTATCACACATTGGGATGTGTGAAGTACCTTGGTTTCCATTTGAACCTATTGGTGGATTCCTCTCCTTTGTGTCAGTCTTCATTATTGGTTGGTTCAGAGGGTTTCTATCATGCACTAACCACATCTTGTGTACGTTAGAAACGTGCTTCGGTTTGGTTACTTCATTTTTCTTTGTCTGATTCCTTCCACATTATTGGCCTGCGGATTGCACTCGCTTTGGATTGATGTAGGATGCCTTAATTCCTTCCTTCCAACAGATCTTTTCCCATCAAATCCAAATCATTACTCTGGGAATAAGATCTAGAGTCTTTTTTTCAGTACCTTAGGGTTTGCAATCATTAGTGGCAGACTCCTTCACTATCGACAGTGAGAATACATCAATGTATCTTGATTGATAGATTCTCTCAAGTGTTCGAATTCAACTCATTTATTCACACTTATTAGATTGTACTAGGGTACCTTGACTCTCATCATCATTATCGGTGAGTTGTTTCACATTTGTTAACGATATACATCAATGACTGGTAATCAAATGATTTCTCACATGGTCGACTTCAACGCATTTATTCCCATAGTGTAGTAATGTACCATGGCAATTGGTGAAGACCTCATGTTGCATCAACATTCCATGGTTCACATGTCAATCCCTCTAGTTTACTGTCAATGACACCATCCACCTTATATGTTGCAGTTCATCACAGCGACATCCTATATGTTGGCACCTGAGTTGCATGCAGTACCATTATTCCACTTTTTTGACTTGCTACTTTTGAAAATCAGTTATGTGACTTCAGTGATTGGATATCTACTACAACATCATTGATCAGTTCTTCTATATGTGAAATTGTCGCATGGCCTTGATATGTATTTTTGTGGCTATGATTAGATGATCCACTATGTATTTCTCAGTTTCCTTTGTACCTGTATACATATTGGATCTGCACTACACTTGATACGCGAACATAATTTACTATATCTAAGCATGAGTATGCCCATCTCAGACATGAAGTTACTTTCTGATCTCTTCCACTGGTTTGGCAGGTTGGAATCTGGTGATCTCCTCCCAAGTCCTCACATGATTCTTTCTATACAGTTAATACATTTCGGCCATCATGTACCCCTTCTAACATCATATATTAGGGGGCATATTTTATAGCATCGTTTACCACCTTTGTATATTTGATGCTCTGAGTCATGGCCTTGGGCAACCCTTTCCCTTCAGACATGCTCCAAATATTAAAAAATATTATTTTAAATTCCATACGTGACTCTACCCTGCAAAAAAAATGTGCACACGCAGGTTCAACTATATCCAACCTGCGTATATGATTTAAAATATGAAAAAAAATATAAAATATCTATTTTTTGGGGGGGTTTACAAGTTACACCGAATCCTAGCTATAGGAGCCCATGGCCTAACTGTTTCCCAACTAAAAAAACTATTTTGAGGTCATATAAATGCACCTCATGGGGAAGGCCTAAGGGGAGAAAAAGATAGGATATTGATATTATATCCAACCTATCCGTGATCAATTCTGGTTTATCCCTGTGCCTCCTACACTCCCAACTATAGGAAACCCCTATTTCCTCATTGTGATGTCCATCTCCTTTATATGGCATCCATCTATATGCATTTGAAAGAGGGTTGTTGAGGCTTGGGCTAGACGGATCCGGAGGAAGGTTTCGCTTGGAGTCGTGGACGAATCATGTTGTATTCTTCCACATTCTTTTGCAATCATCAATAAAGAAGCCATGTCTTATTCCCGATGTTAATATCTTAATGCTTTAAATCATGTTTTAATCTAACTAATGTATGGTATCATGTTTTATATTTATATGCTTATATAATCTAACACTTATATCATGAACATGCTTTCAACTACTATTGGTGTACACGATTTTCTTGAATGAGTTGTAGTTTTTGAAGCATTAAAGGAAGGATAGAGTTTGGACCTTGTGGGAAAAACCTCAAACATAGGACCTTCGGGTAATACTTCTTCTTCCTACTTCAGTAGTTTAAGTATTAAGGTTGCTTGTTTGTTTTCATCTTGTTGGTGTATGCCCTCTGCTCTGTTGGGGTGCTCAACCCATACCCTAGGGTGTATGATTCTTGTAACACTTGGTGAGAACCTGGCCTTAAGTAATGAAGAATAAGAAGGAGAAGAAGAGGAAGGAGAATAAGAGGCAAGAGAAGACGATTAAGAAGCAAACAAAAGAAGAGGCATGAGAAGAAGAGGAAGAAGTAGAAAAATAAGAGGCAAAAGTAGAACATGGAGGAAAGGAAGAGGTGGAGAAAATAGAGGGAGAACCATAGAAAGAGGAAGAGGTGGAGGAAGAAAAAATGAAGAAGAAGGGGATGTATCTCTAGAAAAGCAAAGGTTGTCTTTTGAACCCACTGGAAAGGAGGCAACTGTTTCCCTGGTTGCCTTGAGCACACCCATCAAATCCAAGAAGAAAAGGCAGAGGAAAAATCCCTTGTATTTTGAAACAACGAAAAATACTAGGATTAAGCAAGGGAACCCTCAAACACCCATAAGGACCCCTATTCTGATTGAAGAATCACCCAACAAAGAGAGGAGATGGAACATATTGAAAGGAATTTTGAGGAAACCACATCTCCTGGAGCCATATCAAAGACTCCCATAACCTATGTAAGGAAGTTTGTCACTAGGGAAACCTCCTCTAAACAACCAAAGGCACTTGTCACACTCCAACATAAAGGAAAATGCGTGCTATAGGAAACACAAGAAGTGCTACAGGAAACATAGGAAGTGCTACAAGAAAGACAAAAAATGCTACAGGAGGAGAAAAAGGGGCAGAAAGAAGATAAGGAGGCAACACCACAGGTACATGAGGAGAGAGATTTTATAGGACTTCAAGAGCCTAGCCCACAACCAAATTTGAGATCCTATTACAAGTTCATTGAAGGAGGCAGAGTGATCCCACATAAATTTGTTGTACCTCTCTTCTTTGCACTTGAAACATAGAGAGGAAGGAAACATGGGTGGATGCAAATTGCCAAATCTAAGAAAGTGGAATATCTGGGCCTTATGGAAAAAAGACTCATAGAAATGGGCAAGGAGTTGAGTGAGTTGAGGGATAAAGAATACAACATGAGGACACAGTTGCAGGCATAAAACAAATGGTTGAGGGATAAATTACAAGAGAAGGAGACTCAATTGGCCACAATGCCAAGCCTCTCCATGCAGGAACGTCAAGGTAAACTACCATCCAAAATCTATGCACTTTTCCTAAATGACCAATGGATGCAGTTCCAGATCAAGATAATAGTAGAGCATGGGTCCATGCCAATATAGGACTATAAATAGTTAATTGAGTTGTGTGACAAAAGTGGCATGGAAGATAAAGCCAAATTGGTTGATTTCTACCTACACAACTTCACCCTAACTGACATGAATGTTTGGGACCCCAATGAAAAAATGGGAAACTTGCAGTTGATGGCCCTTGAATCATGGATAAGGCATGTGGAAGCCAAGGCTGAGGAGGTGAAAAGAGTATTGGAAAAGGAAGAAAAGGAACCCCTCTGCATCAGGGGAGAGAAGATAAGTTCCATGGTTGTAATCAGCAAACACAACATCATTTCCAATGATGTTAAGCTAGCACCTAGATACCTTGCCACCCAAGAACAAGCCATTTGTCAATGTGAGGACACTCTCAGGATGTTAGAGATAGAGAGCCAATAGGAATGTTAGAGAAGGTGGAATACCATGTCACATAGTCTCCAGATCAGAGAATATCATAATCTTGAGAGATTGAAAAATGCATTGGCTAGAACACCTCTGTAAAAAAGGGCCATGTAGATATTGAAAATCAATTAGATTGGAATGAAGCTTAGTACACATTTTCTATTGGGTCTATAGGAAGGCAAGAAAGAAGAAGAGGAAAGGAATCAGTGGGAAGAGATAGAGAAAAATGTAGGCTTCTACCCTCAAGAAGAGACACCATCTACAGAAGCTTGGGATGTCAAAGAGGCCACCAGGGCCATGAAGGACATGGATATAGATGACTAGGTTGCTCAGAGGATGAGAAACAATTTCAGTAGGGGGTATTGATGAGACTCATCAATAGGTAAACTATAAGGGTCACAATTCCATTTTCCCGCCTATTAAATTGTCTTTTCCCACATTTATCCACAGATTTTGTTATATTATGCTTAATGTGAGGAGTAAAGATGTGTTACTATGTCATGTGTCCTAATGTGTGTTAAATGTATGAATTGGAGTAAGTTTGAGTTGATTTGGGTGTAGCAACTCAAAGTAGACAAGAAAGAGAGATCCTAGGAGGTGGTTTCCCTCCTTAACTCCTCATATTAGTCGAATATCTCCCACTCTATCTCACTCGCCTGGTGTCATTGGCAGTGAAGCAAGCCAAGTTCGTTGGTAGCCAAGCCAATTCCAATCAAGGAAGAGTTATTCTTGAGTTACGGAGCCAAGTATCCCTATTTTCTAGGGAGTTGTTGGAAGCTCCAGTTTTGTATAAATAAGAAAGCTAAGGGACTCATTAGGATTCAAAATTTTAATGTAGACAAGAGGCCATTAAGTTGAAGCACATTTGATTGTTATTTTTATGATGTATTTGACACCTTTTGATTGATAATGAGAAATTATGTTTTGATCCAGCACTAAGTTGACTCGGAGGGCTGAAGTTCTTGGGTTAGGGCCCAACCTTAGCAGTAGAAGTTCCTCTCTTGTATGCGTATTCTTAACTTAGAATGTTGATTAACTGTTGCAGTTTATTTATGTTTCTTTTTAGCTTAGAGAGTTGATTAAGTTGTTTCTTATCCATGTTTCCATTAGCTTGAAGAGTACATTAGTGTTGCAATTCAGTGAAGGAAAATACATCAAAAATCTTGTGACAATGACCCATATCTCATCTCCCTCATGGGATCATGATTAGAGGACCCCACTCTCACAGCCTAAAAATAGAGCTTGTCTTTTGTCCATTGCACAGATTCAGTTTCAGTCTTAGTTAGATAGTTGTTTATGATTTCTTGAAAATATATACAGTTGTTAATCTGCTTCTTAAGATTGTTGTAGTTTAGGCGGTAGTCCATTTCATAGATCTAGTTCTTAGAAATAGTTAGATCAAATTTTTGAAATTCAAATCATCTTTTCCATATTCACATGCAATGATTTGTAAATGGAAAGAGAATCGGGTTCGACTGCAGAGTTTTTGATCTGCATGCACAAATTCCTCCTACAAAATCCACCTAGGCCTTCTCTACCTTCTACTGATACATCCCAACCCATATTTTGAACCTCTATTTTCCACCCACTGTTAGCAATGTGTATTAAGAAAATATGGCTTGCTTGGAATGTTGGGCTTTCCCTAGGGTGATGTTCACCTTCCCTACACCTTTCACAACTGTCATAAACCCTTCCAACACTTCATCTCACCATTCTTACCCTCCAAAACCTCTCAACCAACTTCCTATAGAAGTTCAAGGTATCTTGTAGCAGTTTAGGACATCCTGTAGCAGTTTCCTATAGAAAATATGTAGCAGCCCATTTTGACTCTGCTTTGACCTAAAATGATAACATAGCCTAGTGTAGGAGTAGGTTAGCCCCTCAGCTTGGACTCCATGACCAAAAGTGCCACCTAGACCAGTCCTTTCCCTCCATTCCCTCCCATAAGATCAGATAGCATTAGCTTTTATATTTCTGCATTTCGAAATTAGAAATTTTACATATTCTGTAAGTGTGAATGAGATAGTTAGTGCATGCATATTTGAATTCTAAAAGGATAGAATAACCTTTTATTTTCAGGCAACCATGGTAGTTAGATGATCAAGTGAAATATTAGCATAGTTTCCTTTCTCCAAGTGATTTATGTCATTTCATAGCATTTACAAGTTGGCAACTTTCATTTCCTGAATTGACAAGCATTTACTTTCTCTACACTAGAACTAGCCTTTACACTCTGTTTTCAGTAGTCAAACTCCTTTTAGTTCAATAGAGGAATGGTCTAGAAACCTAATGATAAAGTGCCCTAGTTGAGAAGTGACATGAGTAGAATGATGCATCCACTGTGTAAATAGAACTATCACCTCCAAGTTTGTATGAAACCCGGGGATGATAAAGTAAAGTTGGTAGTCTTGGGAGTTGCAACATTCTTGCTGCAATACTGGGGCTCATCAAATAGTAAGGCAAATTGAGTGCTCTCTTCCCTATAAAATGCATCAAAATCCTGATATGGTATTGGTATACTCTACTAAAATTCCTTTCATATGTAAAATATCTTAGTATGACTTGATCTAGGTGGATCCAGAAATAGAAGTGGCCTTGAAAATAACTTAAAAATCAAAGTCATCATAGGGAAGTGAAACTAGAACCAAATCGTAGTGCTCGTCAACCTAATTCCAACAGTGTGAACGACACTCAAATATGAGTTCATATGCTCAAGTTATAGTTAGTCAAATTTCTCGTCAAACTGGGCCAAGTGGTAGTCACTAACGAGGCAACAATTTGGCAGAGTCTTGATGCATCAAATCCGACCACTAGAATAGGTGAATTTGTCACCTCTTTAATTTTTCTTATCAACCTTAATTTAAGGTGGAATATTTGTGACTACATGGTTATAAAATAAATATATTTATTATTCAGATATCTAATATATATATTATATATATTATATATATATATATATATATATATATATATATATATATATAATATATATTATATATATATAATATATATATATATATATATATATATATATATATAATATAATATATATATATAATATATATTATATATATATATATATATATATATATATATAGATATAGATATATAATATATATATATAGGATCAAGCCCATACTCTCCAGACACATCTCTCCCCATCAATTTGCTTTTCTTGAGAATCGTCAAATCCATGAAGCCATTGGGGCGGCACAGGAAGCAATTCACTCCATATGGACTAAGCACCTCAAATGTCTCCTGCTAAAGATTGACCTATCCAAAGCCTTTGATCGTGTCAGTTGGCTGTATCTCAAAATGATTCTCATTCACACTGGCTTCCCTCTCCCTCTCATCAACTGGATCATGGCTTGCACTACCTCGCCCACTTATAGCATTCTAATTAATGGATCTGCCTCTCATTTCTTTCACTCTGAAAGAGGCCTCCGCCAAGGATGTCCTCTATCACCATTGCTCTTTCTTTTGGTTATAGAAGCGCTCAGCAGACTACTTATCTCAGCTCAGCAGGAGGGAACCATCAGAGGATTAAAAATTTCAGACATCTGTTACCTTACACATCTTCTGTTTGTAGATGATATTCTCATTCTGCTGGATGGCAGTGTGCAAGATACTATCACTTTCTCACACATCCTTGATCTATTCTCAAAGGCAACAGGAATGGAGGTTAACAGAGCAAAATCATCTATCACCATATCAGGTACATCTGTTAATGAATCTATCTCTGCCAGCACGGCCTTTCCCTTCAGCACACAGCCTTTGGAAAGGGGGCTCAAATACCTGGGTTACTGGCTCAAGCCTACAATCAGAAGATTGCGGACTGGGTCTGGCTTGTATCGAAGTTTAAGAAAAGGCTATCTTGTTGGAGTCACAGATACCTTTCCAGGGCAGGGAGACTGATTCTCATCAAATCAGTTCTGGAAGAAACCCTTGCTTATTGGATGGCTCTTGCATGGATCCCTCGAAACATCCTATCAAAATTACAGCAGCTCTGTAACAAATATCTGTGGGCTGGGAATCAGGACAAACGAACGTATGCATGGATAGGATGGAACAAGATAGCTCTTCCTAAGAAATGGGGAGGTTGGGGATTGAAAGAGCTCCCGATATTTGCAAGAGCCTTAGCAGGCAAGATGGGATGGACTCTCTTGACTTCCCAAAGTCTATGGACCAAAGTTGCATATCATAAATATATCTGGCCTCTCTCCATACTCGATTGGGCCCGCCTGCTGGTATGGAATAAATCAGGTATATCCTCGAGTTGGAAGGCACTCCTTCACTCTCTACCACTCATCAGAGACAATCTGGTTTGGCGCATCAGAGCAGGAAATAAAGCTCGAATTGGACTTGACCCTTGGTCTGGATGTGGTGGCAGACATTCACTCCCTCAGGATCTCATTGCACACCTCTCAGCCCAAAACATCAAGGTCATATCACAAATCGCTGACCCCGATCGTTCAGATATTTTTCATCAACCTTGGAAATCAGCGATACAATTAAATATCCCGCAGAGATGGCATGACTTATGGAACAGTTACAGAGAGGCCTTAATAGAATCACACATCCGTATAACAGAGGGCGCAGATGAGTTGGTTTGGCACCGAGCGGACCATGGAGTTTACACGCCCAAGGAGGGTTACTTATATCTCAGCGAGCACAAAAAGCCTGCAGAACTTGTCAACTGGTGGCAGAGCCTTTGGAAGCTATCTGCCTCTCCCCGTTCCAAACTGTTCAGTTGGTGTCTACTGAGACACAAAATCCCCACTGGCGATCAGCTCATGAAACGGGCCATTCATGGACCTACCTGGTGCGCTCTATGCAAGAATGATTCGGAATCAATTGACCATTTATTCCTGAAGTGCCGGACCACGATTAATATATGGAACAATCTCAAGTCACTTGCAAAGTATGAAGGCGAGTGGGCAGGTTTGGACATCAACAGAGCCTGGTCCGATTGGGGGAACAAAAACAGAGGGACGAAACTGATTAATTTACCCATAATTGTAAATTGGTCAATCTGGAAGTCCCGAAACAGCATCATATTTGAAAACAAACAAATTCATTGGCCCCGGGTGGAGGCTAGCATAATCGTGGCCCTAAATGAGTTGCCTGATCCTCCTCCTCCAAAGATCTGCCATCCTACTCCGCCTCCTCCCATAGACATCAGCATGCCATGGGCTTTCTTCGATGGTGCGGCAAATGCGCTCAGCAGTGGAGGAGGCTTCATACTACACATTAATGAATCCCATCACTTCAGGATTAAAGCCGGATTAGGAACTGGCACCAACAATTACGCTGAACTCATTACCCTCCGCCATTTACTTCGTTTTGCATTGAGGCATCACTGCACGAGCATTAACATTTTTGGGGACTCACAGATTATCATCAACTGGATAAACGGCACTGCTACTTGTCACTCGCACACACTCAGCACTATCTTACAGGAAGCCATTGATCTCAAATCTGCTTTTAATTATATCTCCATATCTCATGTTTACAGGGAACATAATCAGGGTGCCGACAAACTTTCCAAGGAGGCAGCGTTGATGGACAAGGGCCTATGGGAAATCAAGGAAAATATCCATCAGCAGGAGCATACTTATTATCATCGGCCATATATAGATCCAGAGTACCCAACCCTAGATCAGCAGGCAGCACACTAGTTTTTATTTTTCTTCTTATTACAGCTCCACAGAACATACTGTAATTTTGTTATTTTTGTATAAAAAAATTGAACAGCATACTGATAGTACACTGAAAGCATACCCTGCGTGGTAGTGCGGCTTATGAAAGTAAACTGATACAGAATGTATACACAGACTCTTCCGATTATTAATGAAATATTTTTGATTTTCCCAGGGGAAAATATATATATATATTATATATTATATATATATATATATATATATATATATATATATATATTATATATAATATAAGGGTGGAAGACCACATCCACTTAACCCCTCCCAACGGTATAACATATTGTATAATTAAAAAGGGTGGGAGGACCACCCTCAGTGGACCTGCCTAACCTTGTTGGAGCCACACCATATATTAAAAACACATATTATATTAACCACCATGGTATTTTATCGATTGTGAAACTGCCATGTGCTATATATATATGACTCACACCAAAAAAAGGTTCTGTGGGGTATGACCCAGGAACTTCCCCAATCATCACACCTTATCATACTACCATCGACCAATGAGCCAATGACCCATCCATGGAAATGTCTGCCCCACAAATTTTACTTAAACCTTACACAAATTCCATTAGAACTGATGGAGGGCAGAGCGGGGAGCTATGGAACCAGGAGCAGCCAGAGGAGGGCGAAACCTTGAGGGGGATCTTGGAGATGCTGAAATATTCCTTTGGGGTCTAGACGTGTCAATGTCTGAATTTGACAAATTTATAGTCACTTTTATACCATTTCACGACACAAATCTAATGGCTATGTCTGTTTCTACATTTGAGCTCTTCATTTTTCATCCATGGCCGATATTGGAAGTATAAGGGTCATTTTTCTAAAGTTGCTTGCAATTCATTTATTTGCTTCAATTTAATGAAAGAAGGCCTCCCCACTTTGAGTAGGGATAGAAGATATAGCCCACATTGGGTGAAATCCATAATCAAATCATTTTTGTGCCTTTGATCTCATGGTTTCTTTATGATTTCCACTTCTTTTTCATGTGTTAATTTACCTGGTTAATATGCAATTATGTGTGCATTCATGAAGTAAAAGATCTGGATCAAGTTTGGTATCAAAGTAGGTCTTCTTGATGTGAGTTGCATGAGTGAATTCCATGTGAATTCTAACTAGGAACAAGCTCCAGAGAGGAGAAGGAAAACTTAAATCCTTTGATCCTAAATCAGGGTGTGTACCACAAAGAAAGAACATGGCAGATGAGGAAGCTCGAATGGAGGAAGAGAATAATTATCACAAGATCTTCTTCACCATGGTAGAGAAAGTTGACAAGTTGTTTGCAAAGTATGAGAAAAAAATCAAGCTTGAGAAGAAAGAGTGAGATGACCATGCATTGGTAAATCATGAAGGTGGAAGAGGAGAGCCTCCTGAACTGCCCTCTCCATGCTCTAGCGATAGTTCTTCTTCTTCTTCTTCTCATCACTCTAACAAGAATCATAGGAATACATCTAAGATTCCATTTTTTAAGCTAGATGCAAAGTTTGATTTTCAAACATATAATGGAGAATGTAATGTAGAGAAACTAAATAATTGGATTAGACAGATCGAGGTTTATTTAGATATTCCACATATTGAGGAAGATGAGATAAATATCATATTAGCATCTCTTCGACTAAGTGGCACCGCTCCCATCTGGTGGGAGAGAAAGTTGTAGGAAGACAATAAAAACTTAGGTAATCTTCTTTCTTCTTGGTCCAATTTTGTTTCTTCATTAAAATATCAGTTTTATCCTTTGGACTATCGATGAAAGGCTTTAACAGAATGGTAATATTTAAGGCAAGGAAAGGGTCAAAATGTATAAAGCTTCACAAAAGAGTTTAGAAAAAAACATTGAATTTGGGCATTTCACTTGATTCACTAGAAACTCTAACAAAGTATATTGGTGTTTTACATAGTTACATCAGACTTTCTTTGTTATTATTTGATCCTACTACTATTGATGTGGTCAATGTGAAGGTCATTCACCTTGAAAAAAAGGGAAAGAATGATAAAGAAGAGAAACCAAAGAAATCATCTTTCAAACCTCATAATTGCAAGTTCAAAGGAAAATGCAAGGGAAAGGACAAGAAGGCAACTACAACCAAGAAGGAGGAAGGAGAAAATACGTCTTGCACACATTGCAAGAAGGGAGGCCATCACGATGAATGTTGTTGGAATTTGCATCTGGAGTTGAAACCAAAGATATTTGGTGGGAAAAACAAGAAAAATATGGTGGGAACTACACAAAATTACCTTGGATCCTATTCTGGTGATGAGACATTGATCATAGTAGTGGGCACACAAGGTACTCTTTCTCTTCATGCTAATGAAAATTTTGAGTTACATTCAAGTACAGGTTCTTCAAATGAGCCTTGTGTTAATGAATGAAAGAGAATTGAATTGTTCAACATTAGTCATAATGAAACATACGAAAGTGGAAACCTTTTTTGATCTGAGCTCACAAGAAAATTTGATTTCTGAGTCCTTGGTTAAAAAGTTGGCATTAGATTTAGAATTCCTGCAGAAACTTCGATAGATCTAGAATTCTAGTTAAATTAAACACAAGTAATTTGTTGATATTCAAGAGATGAGAGAAAAATTTTGCTACATAAAATCGATGTATTAAATTAATGAAAAATAGTAATACATGAGCAACCAAAACTTTAATCCCAAAGGAAGGTGGTTATATAGAAATTTCCGAATCTAGAAAACTAGGAAAAAACTAGTAAAAAACTAGAAAAGGCTAGGAAAAGCTAAAGGGAGGCATAAAATAGCAAAAATGACTCAAGACAACCTATGCCAACTATCCACCACGAGGAAAGCATGAGGAGGGGTGCATTTCCCAAGTAAGGCAACTTTAAAACATGCTAAAATGGTCTAGGGGACCAAATCCCTTGATTTAAGGGCGAATCTTCATGTGGGGTTCCAATCCTCAAATAACTCAAGTGGATGAGGCGTGGTTAGGTGTGAACATGTAGTTAGATTTCTAAATGGTTTAGGAAATTGGTTTGACCAATATTTATGTAATATTAAGCCTTTAAAGGCAAAAAACAAGGAAAAGTTGGTCCACTAGGATAGTTTACCAAAAACCAAGAGTGAACATGATTTTTAGTGCATGTGGCTAAGTCAAGGATACTTCGGCTAAAAAATAAATGTAGATGTTAGGATTATATTCCAACACCCCCCCTTCATCTTAACTCACTTATCTAAAATGAGTCCCGGCCAAGATGCCATGTTAGATACTCAGGTACAATAAATAAAAGATCCTCATAAAATGAATAAAGAGGGAAAACCTCGTGGGAACCCCCCCCCCCCCTCAAAAAAAAAAAAAAAGAGGAGAAAAGGGCTAAGTGGCCAGAAGGGCCTACTCAGTAGTCTCCACCACTCCAAGCATAACTCTCAGTTCTAAAAATTTCTTTTAAGTGAAAGACTTGGTGAAGATGTCTACAACCTGCTGCTCAGTGGGGCAATACTGAAGTGATATGACTCGGTCACGAATTGGCTCGTGGATGTAATGCATGTGAATCTCGATGTGTTTGGTCCTCTACCTCTGAACTAGATCAATCAATATCTGAATGGACCCATGATTGTCACAAAATATGACAGTCAGAAGTGGATACGGAATACCAAACTCAAAGAGAAGCCCTTGCAACCAAACAAACTATGTAGTTGCATTCATTGCACCTCTATACTATGCCTCAGCTGTATATGAAGCAATTATGGATTGCTTCTTGCTAGACCAAAAAAAAGGCCCTAAACTAAAGGTGAAAACATAACCATAGGTGGACTTGCAGTCTGTACCATCGCCAGCCCAATCAGAATCTATGTACCCAATCAGTGAAAGTGGGAAATTTGTAGCATAAAATATACCAAAACTAGAAGTACATTTCACATATCTAAGGATTCTCTTTGCAGCTTTCTAGTGAAGCTCATGGGGCTCCTGCATATATCTGGAACAAACTCCTACTGCAAAATATATATCAGGTTAGGTGTGAGTAAGATACAACAAACCCCCAACCAACTGTCAATACAGTGTGTTGTCCACCAAAGGTGTAGTACCCGCATCCTCAAATATGATCCTCAAAAGAAAGGGAGATGTTGTTAGCTTACATTCTGTCATTTCAAAGTAGACAAGTAGATCTTATGCATACTTGGACTGTGCCATCTTGATCCCTGATGTAGACTAAGAAACTTCAAGACCAAGAAAGTAGTGCAATAGTCCCAATGTTGATTTTGTTGAATCAATATCTAAGGTAAGGTTCCCTGTCATCAGTAAATAATCTACATAAAGTACTATAGTAAAAATGTAATCATCATGTTGCATCAAATAAACATTCGGATCATATTTTCATCAAATGAATCCAATGGAAAGTAGGAAAGAATCCATCTTGCATACCAGGCTCTGGCAGCCTATTTCAGGCCATACAAAGATTTCTTTAATCTGCAAACGATGGAAGAGTTATGAATGTATCCCTATGGATGCTCCATATATATCTCCTCCTTGAGATCACCATGAATAAATTCACTTTTCACATCCATGTGATGAACTTCCCATCTAAGAGAAGTAGCAATGGCTAAAACTAGTCGAATGGAGTCCATTTTTGCAATAGGTGAAAATGTCTCTGTGTAGTCTATATCATGTACCTGTGAGTATCCTTTTGCAACAATTCTAGCTTTGTACTCGCTTATATCACCATTTGTAACAATATTTGTTTGATAGATCCATCGGCATTGAACAATATTTCTTCCTTTCAGAAGTGGAACCTGTTATCACCCCAAGAAACTCTCCTAGGTTGTATATCAGAGATGCTCGGGAACATTACAAACTCAACAAAAATGTTGGAAATTGAGTGAATGGAAGGAATGATGCATATTCAAGCCAAATAACCACTTCTACTATGCTTGACCCCAGACATGGGTGAACACCCCCAGACTACAAGGCTTTAGACCACCAACTACTCACAGTTTGAGGATTTAGTGAACATGGAGAATACTGACCACACCAGCAGATGCACAAGACCATGTGATGGCCGGCTACAACCAGTTAAGAGGTCCATAAATCTATTTCCTAATACACAGACAGGATGACAGCTCTCTGGCATTAAGAAAACAGAAACCTGCATAGCACATTCAATGATACATACTAGATTCTAACACAGAGGTGGGATGACAGCCCCTCAAATGCTAAAGCACATGAAAATACACAACAGGCACAGCCTAGAACAAAGAAGAAGTGGAAAGTGAGCAATTAACAGCAAAAGAAGCTTGTATTAGTTGAAAAGGAAGACCAGACGCTGCAGGTATCATAGTAGTTACAGTCTCTAGAATTTGAACCTTACATCAAAACCAAAACCATCCACCATCATCCCAGACTACAACTGTCTTCTGGGTATATATCATTTTTTTTTTTTTTACAAAAAATGATTTATTATCCTATGCGTGGAGGGGTTCTAATGGACCACCGACCACATTAACTATCCGATAAAAATCTCTGCTACAATCTGTTGCTTGAATGAATACATATGACATTTTCTCGTACTTGGTTGTCCTTCCTGAGCAGGTAGAATGTCCTATGGAAGAATGATCCATAACTGATAAATGTTGTGATATGCTCGAGGACTGTCATTTTGTTCTTTGGTCATTCTGCTTCTTAAATGCTGTTGTTGGAGAATAATTGTGCTGGGTACAGGTAGCTGGCCACCTTCGTCCTTCAAGAGTGCTGAATGGTTATGGACGTGAATAGTCGGGAAGGATGTAGAAGGGAAATTGGCCGTTGGATCGAGTAATTGAATGGTGGAGAATAGTTTATGGAGGCTATTGGGAGGTATGTGAATGGAGAAATGTGGGTCGTCAGATCATGGTTGTACAGATCCAACGGCTATCGCGTAGTTAAACAACGAGAGAGATAACGAGCGGGAGGACATACGTGTGGGAGGTAAGCGGTTTCCCCGCACCTCTCACAGGAGGCAGGTAGTATTCATACACGGGCGTGCGATCGAACACAACAAAGATGCGTAGTAGATGTGATGGGCGCGAAACCGTTCTCCCCATGGGTTAACGGGCGTGCAGGTCTCGGTAGCGGGGAAAGCGAACAGCGTCAGATCTTGCGGGAAACGATCAGACGGATCAGGCTTAAAGCACGTGCTTTTAATTGATATAATGGGGAAAAAGACCCCAAGGGCAGCACTTTTTACAAGGCATGTGGCTATATGGGTTTAACACCATTAGCACCTGGGGCTAAACTAAAACGGGGCTCCGATTGATTTCGGGGGTTTATGGAGAATTTTATAGGAAAGCGGACGAAAACAGGGGTAGCAGGAGTTATAAGGGTATAAAGCAAATGAAGGGGCAGTGATAAAATAACTATTGTGAGCTCCCTTCTTGCAAAAACACCATGGCCAAGCTATTCTTGATCCTCAAAATGTTCAAACATGTAGCAAAGCTAACAGAACCAAATCCCATGTGTTGTTTTCCATGAAAGCGGAGTACTCTTCATCCATGGCAGCCTCCCAAAGTGGGTTTCCAGTAGTCTCAAAGTGTGATTATGGATCTAAACAAAGTGTCATATAGAAATTTATGGGAAGTAATGGTTCGGTGGTAGCTAGGGCTTGAGGAGCCCCAAAAAACTGTGATCTACTCCTTCTCGCATCTGTAGGATCACCAACTAGTTCACCTCCATCTTGCAGGGTTTTCTCTACCCAAGTTGGCAGCTGAGTTGGAGCAGCCATGACATACTCCTCATCCTATGAATCAAACCCAATAGGCTTCTCTGATGGCCGCTCTGAAGTGGTCGAAGAAGTTTCAGACTCCTCCTCATCAGTGCCAACAAGCAGTTCCTCAGCACGGTCTGCTGAAAAATTATGCAGTATTCTTCTTCAAACTTCACACTTCGAGCTACAAGGAACTTTTCAGTGTGAGAGTCCAGAAATTTATATCCTTTGACACTGTCAGGATATCCAACAAAGATACATTCAACACTTTGAGGCTGCAAAGCCTTCCTTTTATCTGTCAAAATGTGAGCCCATGCTCGTGAACCAAAAATGCCAAAGTGCGACACTTTCGGTTTCTTACCGGTCTACCATTCAAATGGAGTGGTGACTTTGAGTTCTTTGTGAGTAATGCCATTTTGAATGTATTCTTCCCAATTAATAGCTTCAGCCCATAGCTTAGGAGCTAATGATTAGGACTGTAGCATACAATTGGCCATCTCTTTTAACTACTGGTTTTTCCTCTCCGCGACACCATTCCATTATGGTGTATATGGCACTGTGTGTTGTAGTTGTATACCTACATCAATACAAATTTGTTGGAATTATGGCACAGGTTTGGCGCTATGGCACAGGTGTTGTCCTTGATGGCAACTCACTCTAGTGACAGATCACAGTTCAGGCACTCAGAAAGAAGAAAAAGATATATACGCAGGTTCACCTTGACGAAGCCGTGTATACACGGCGGTTAGACGTTCCGAAGTCGCGTATGCGTATACACACACTTTCACGCAAGAAAAAGTGCGTACATGTGGGAGAACTTATTTTTGGTCCGTGATATTTAGTTCTTGGTATTTAGACCTATGGTTTTTCGGCCATGGTATCTCGTCAGAAGTGTTGATCCCAAGTATTGTGTCCATCGTATTGATTTGTTATGGTTTAGGACCATGGTATTTCGAAAGGCCTAAGACTATAAAAGAGGAAGGAGATCATTTGGAAAAGTATAATCTGAATGAATTGAATATCTGATAAAGTGCTAGATCTGGAATACTGGGGATTATGCTATGGTTCAGATCTGGATCTGAATGAAGGAGGAACCTGAGCGCAAGGAGAAGGATAAGTTCTATTGAAGGGTCAAAATCTTAAGGCTTGTATAATAGTATCTTTGAATGATTTTGATCTGTTATATGTGGCGCATACTTGATCTATAAATCTGGTAATTTGTGTTAACTAATGTCTGAATTATTGGAAGAGTGAATTATCCTTTATAGATCTGTACGCAGGTTCAGTGAAGTGAAGGTGCGTATACACGCTGGTTCTGTGACTAAAAACAACGTATTCGTAGGTTGGTCCAAACACAGAAGCATATGCATGCAGGTTTCTGGTCATTAAAGTAGCGTATGTCTCTTAAATTATGTTCTAGCTGCTTCTGTTTATTGCTGCAGTGTTCCGGGTTCAGAATTTGGTCTGTGGTTACTCTTACTGTGTTCTGGGTACAGCTGTCAGAGAAGAGCCTATTTGATTCAGTGTTAATTGGTGAAAAGGAGATTGTTTGATGATTGATTGATGTTCATGGATCCAGTCTGAAAATTTATGAAACGTGGTCCCTGGAAGCAAAGAGAAGGTTGTAGCCTTCTACAGGTAGTAGCCTGCATACTAGTATCCCAGCTAGTACAAGAGCTAAGGGGGTTGTA
>APFE030159412.1:166231-195644 GCA_000404065.3 Pinus taeda
AAATAATTGAATTGATAATATTGATTCCCCCCCCCCCCCCTCTCTCAGTATTATTTCCAACAATTTGTATCAGAGCAGGTCCTTCAAAAGAAGCTTGATCGCTTGAAGGAAGATCTATCATCATGAGCAACTACGAGAGAGAAGCTTCAATCAGGCCACCAATTTTTTATGGGACCAACTTCGTCTATTGGAAGGTAAGAGTTACAGCCTATCTTCAATCTCTTGGTACAGAAGTCTGGGATATCAAAGATACAGGGTACACTTTTCCATCAGCAACTGCTACAGATCCGGATGAGAAGAAGCAGTTTGAAACAAATGCAAAAGCTGTCAATACACTATTAGGATGTCTATCACAATCAGAATTTGTCAAGGTTATGCAGTATAAAACCGCAAAAGAAATATGGGACAAGATCCTTCTAAGCTATGAAGGAGATGAACAGGTAAAACAAGCAAAACTTCAAACCCTTAGAATTCAGTATGAAAATCTCAGAATGTAGAATGATGAAAGTGTGGCTAACTATTTCCTACGCATAGATGAGATTGTTAATTGTATGAAAAATTTGGGTGAAGAAATAAAAGAGGTTGTTGTGGTTGAAAAGGTTCTGAGATCTTTGTCTTCTAAGTTTGAATCAAAAGTTTATGCAATAGAAGAAAAGGAGAATCTACAGAAAATTACCATGTCACAGCTACACAGAATTCTAACCGCTTGTGAAATGAGGAAAGGGGGACCATCAGAGAGAAGAGAAGCCGCATTCAAGGCCTCAGGGAAATGAGATTCCTATGATTCAAGACATATGTAAAAAGAAGAGGAAGAATCAAATTGTGTCAAGAACCTTCAACGGGGTGCTGGAAGATTCAGAGTTAAGTTGCCTTTCAAATGTTTTGCTTCTGGAAGAGTCAGTCACTATGCTGCCAAGCATCCTCATAAAGCCAAGCTTGACAAAGGTAAGGAACCTGTTAGATGGAACAAGAAATAGAATGTAAATAAGAAAAGCTATTACACTCATGAAGACAGTGATGGATTTTCAAATAGTGATGAAGATGAACAAGGTAATAATTATAGACCTTTAATGGATTTTGAAGATGATGATTTCGTGGATGCTATACTTGAAGAAGGTCTTTATGAAGAGATTTCTAAACTCAAAATTGTTTAGAAGAGAAAAATATGATTATTGATACTCTGCAATTCCAACTGGGTGAAAGTAAAAAACATCATGAAAAGTTAGAATGTGAAATTGTGGGACTTGGAAAAGAGATTGAGAAAACTAAAGCTCTTAATCTTAGATTTGTTAAAGGATCTGAAACGTTAGATGAGATTATCAAAGTGCAACGTTCTCCACTAATCAAGACAGGTCTGGGATATAATGAAGAAGCAACTCAAGTGCAGAAACCATCCACCTCCAAACGTTATCTTGATGCAACAAGGAGAAGTGAGCAAAGGCTCAATGGAGATCACCAAGTAAATCAGGGACAATTTACCTCAAGAGTGAACAAAAACTACTAGGAAAATTGGGGGCAATCTACTTTAAGGATGAACAGAAGCTACAACGAGCCACAAGTAAAACCTTCTCAATTTGCCTCAAGAATGGATGTCAATAGAAACTACAATCACTTGGTTGGTAATCACAGGAGTTTCTTCAATGGCCAATGTTTCTCTTGTCATAACTTTGGTCACAAAGCAGCTCAATGTGTTGCCTATAAGACAATCATGACTAGAGAAGATCAAAAACAAAGAAATATGACTGGAATCATGAAAAGGACCTACAATAACTTTTCTTCTCTTGAAAATGAAATAGAATGTTCTATTTGTAACAACTTCGATCACGAAGATTCTGAATGCAGGAGCACGTTTCGGCAGACAACTCAGAAGGAACAAGCCTCAAGTGCCAAAACATGGAGAATGAAGGAACCGCAACCAGAAAGATGTGGGATAGCCCTATATGCAGAAGGACAAGAAAATCAATGGTACATTGACAATGGATGTTCAAAACATATGACAGGTGATAAAGAAAAACTTCAACCATATAGTGCCTTAGAAAACGAAAAGAAGGTCTCATTTGGAAATGACACCCCTGTGCTTATAAAAGGTAAAGGTTCTGTTCAGTTGAAAGAAAAGGTCAAAGCTGGAAATGTTATATATGTTGATGGCTTGAAGCATAATCTATTGAGTGTTAGTCAGATGTGCGATCAAGAAACTGAGGTAATATTTCGATCAAATGGATGTATTGTTCGTGATCTTGATACAAGAAAAATAGTGATCAAAAGCATAAGAACTCAAAATAATTTATACATATTGAAAGAAGGAAAACAACAATGATATCTGAGCAAGAATGATGAAGACTGGCTATGGCACTAGAGGTTGGGGCATCTAAGCTTCTCACAGATAAGGAAAGCATGCAAATACCAGGCAGTTCGTGGTCTTCCAAACATCAGAATTCCAGACAATACAATATGCAAATCATGTCAGTTTGGTAAGCAAACCAGAACTAACTTCCCTAAGAAGGAAGGATCAGCTAGTAGGCCACATGAACTTGTCTACACTGATGTATGTGGCCCATCTAGGAAAAGGTCACCTCGGGGAGAAGATTACTTTATATTATTCATTGATGATTTTTCCAGGATTTGTTGGATAGGACTTATGAAGCACAAAGACGAAGCCTTTGAAAAAATCAAATCTTTCAAAGCCTTGGTTGAAAACGAATCAGAACACAAAATTAAGCGCATCAGGTCAGACAGAGGTGGGGAGTTTACCTCAAATGAATTTTTCGATTTTTGTGAAGAACATGGAATAAGAAGGGAATTCTCTACAACCAGGACTCCTCAGCAAAATGGAGTAGTGTAAAGGATGAACAGAATGGTTCAACAAATGGCTCGTGCTATGCTTGATGAGTCTGGAACACCCGAAACTTTCTAGGGTGAAGCTGCATTTGCTACAGTTGTTATTCTCAACAAAACAAACGTCCGGGTGAACAACACTCAAACCCCTCATGAGCTCTGATATGGTGAGACTCCTTCGGTAAAATATTTCAAAATCTTTGGAAGCAAATGCTATATCAAAAATACTAATGAACATCTTGGCAAGTTTGAACCTAGAGCAGATGAAGGCATTCTCCTTGGTTACTCTCCCCACAGCAAAGCTTACAAGTGTTATAATAAAAGGCTTAGAAAAATTGTTGAAAGTATTGATGTAGTGGTTGATGAAGAAGAAAACACTCATAGGCAGGTAAGATCTAAAGATTTCAAAGATGATGAGGACTATCCATCAACATCAAATCAGATTCGTGATGAAAAAGAAACCCATGAAGTAATAGAAGAACAGATAAGGATAGAAGATAAGACTCCATCCAGGTACGTTCAGAAGAATCATCCAGAATCTCAAATTTTGGGGCAGAAAGAGGCAGGTATATAAATAAGAAGAACAATTGCAGAAGCTTCAAGCTATTTGGCATTGCTCTCCTCCACTGAACCACAAAATGTAAAAGAAGCATGCAGAGATGAATGTTGGGTCAAAGCAATGGATGAAGAACTTGAGCAGATTGAAAACAATAACACTTGGGAGTTGGTCCCTAGACCAAAAGATAAGAATGTCATAGGGACAAAATGGATATTCAAAAACAAGTTGAATGAAAATGGGGAAGTTATTAGAAACAAGGCCAAACTTGCTTGTAAAGGGTATGCTCAACAAGAAGGAATAAACTTTCAAGAAACTTTTCCTCCCGTTGCTAGACTTGAGGCCATCCAAATGTTCCTTGCCCTCTCAAGCTTTCAGAAGTTCAAAGTATTTCATATGGACGTGAAATCACCTTTTCTGAATGGATACTTAGAAGAAGAAGTGTATATTGAACAACCAGATGGATTCATCCTTGGAAATGATCCAAAACTTGTATGCAGACTTAAGAAGGCTCTCTATGGTCTCAAACAATCTCCAAGGGCTTGGTATTATCGTTTGGACAAATATCTTCATCAACAAGGTTTCTCAAAAGGATCAGAAGATAGCAATATTTATATAAAAATTGAAAATAACAAATTGCTAATACTTGTTGTGTATGCTGATGATATCATCTTTGGCAGCAATGAAGAAGCTATGAGTCAGAAATTTGCCTTGGTAATGTAGAAAGAATTCGAAATTTCCTTGCTTGGAGAACTGACATATTTTCGTGGATTACAAATCTAACAAAATGAAGGCGGTATCTTTTTATCTCAAACCAAGTACCTCAAGCAGATTTTGAAGAAGTATGGCATGGAAGATTCGAAACTAGTATGTACCCCTATGGTTACAGGATGCAGCCTTAGTGCAAATGATGAATCAGCAGCAGTGCATCAACCAACTTATAGATCCATGATTGGAAGTCTGCTCTATATAACAGGTACCCGACCAAACATCAAGCATGCAGTGGGAATGGTTGGAAGATTTCAGGAAAATCCAAAGGAAACTCATCTTCGGGTAGTAAAGAGAATTTTCAAGTATCTTCAAGGAACTCAAAACTATGGCCTATGGTATCCTAGAGATACAGATCTCACTCTTCATGCTTATACAGATGCAGATTGGGCTTGAAGCGTGGATGACAGGAAAAGCACTAGTGGTGGTGCATTCTTTATGGGTTCCAGATTAGTATCTTGGTTCATCAAGAAACAGAGTTCGATTGCTTTATCTACAGCTGAAGCAGAATATGTCGCTGCTGCATCTTGTTGCACACAGCTCCTTTGGATGATGCAAACTTTGCAGGATTTCCAAATCACTTTTACTCCACCTATCTCCATCTTATGTGATAATACAAGTGCAATTAGAATTTCAAAGAACCCAGTCATGCATTCAAAGACCAAGCACATACCAATCAAGTATCATTTTCTCCGAGAAAAATTGCTGGAACAAAAGGTCAAATTGGAATATGTTCCCTCCAAGGAACAAGTTGCTGATATTTTCACCAAACCACTACCCAGGGAGACATTTGAATACCTCAGACAGAAGCTAGTGGTAGTTGATGCATCATCTTGTTGTTGAAACATGTCTGTTTCAGAGAAATATGGTTGTACGCGAGTTGCATGAGGAGGATCCGCGTACATATGCTGGTTTATGAAGATACAGTCACGTATATGATGGTTTGAAGGAGATCAGTGGGGACAGACTCTGGTTGAAGAGATTATGATATGGGTTTGACAGAGACCATCTGGAACAGGTTCAGGGGGAGCAGATAAACTTCTAATAATGCATTGTTGGCATTACATTAGAAGCTTTTGGTTCAAGTACACAAGCTGTTTTGGGTTCAAGTGGATCAGCTGCAAAAGGAGAACAGAAGGAAAACATGGTTGCTGATCTGTAGAGTGATTTATAGATGTTGTTGATATCAGTTATTAGTGATTTTCATAAGTCTTGCTATTTCGTCTCTATGTCATGTATATCGTTTATTGTCAAGGTCATGTAACGACCTATTTTGGTTTCCCCATTATGCTTGGGATGAATGATGTAATGTACTTGGTTGTCTTATGTAAATTTCTGGTGTATCCCCACTTGGTTGGGTGATGGATGTATGTATAGAGTTTGTTGGTGATAGGAAGGTCTTTTATGATGTATAAGTCATGGTTATTCTTCAAGAACATATTTTTGCAGATCTTGCCTACAAGTCAAGGGGAGCTTGGTCAGCACAGCAGAGGAGAGATTTCAGCATGTACTCAGGGGGAGCACAACCCTTTTCCCTTGATGACAAAGGGGGAGAATGACTTTGAGGATCTTGGGGTTTCCATCAAGTCCAAAGGGGGAGATTGTTGGCATTATGGCACAGGTTTGGCGCTATGGCACAGGTGTTGTCCTTGATGGCAACTCACTCTAGTTACAGATCACAGTTCAGGCACTCAGAAAGTAGAAAAACATATATACGCAGGTTCACCTTGACGAAGCCGCATATACACGCAGGTTTGACGTTCCAAAGTCGCGTATGTGTATACATGCACTTTCACGCAAGAAAAAGCGTGTACATGTGGGAGAACTTATTTTTGGTCCGTGGTATTTAGTCCTTGGTATTTGGACCTATGGTTTTTGGGTCATGGTATCTCATCAGAAGTGTTGATCCCAAGTATTGATTCCATGGTATATATTTGTTATGGTTTAGGACCGTAGTATTGTGAAAGGCCTAAGAATATAAAAGAGGAAGGAGATCATTTGGCAAAGTATAATCTGAATGAATTGAATATCTGATAAACTGCTAGATCTGGAATACTGGGGATTGGGTTATGGTGTGGATCTAGATCTGAATGAAGGAGGAACCTAAGCGCAAGGAGAAGGATAAGTTCTATTGAAGGGTCAAAATCTTAAGGCTTGAATAATAGTATCTTTGAATGATTTTGATCTGTTATATGTGGCGCATGCTTGATTTATAAATCTAGTAATCTGTGTTAACTAATGTCTAAATGATTGGAAGAGTGAATTATCCTTTATAGATCTGTACACAGGTTCAGTGAAGCGAAGGCGCGTATACATGCTGGTTGTGTGACTAAAAACAGCGCATACGGAGGTTGGTGCAAACACAGAAGCGTATGCACACAGGTTTCGGGTTATTAAAGTAGCGTACGTCTCTTAAATTGTGTTCTAGCTACTTCTGTTTATTGCTGCAGTGTTCCGGGTTCAAAATTTGGTGTGTGGTTACTACTACTATGTTCTGGGTACATCTGTCAGAGAAGAGTCTATTTGATTCAGTGTTAATTGGTGAAAAGGAGATTGCTTGATGATTAATTGATGTTCATGGATCCAGTCTAAAAATTTATGAAACGTGGTCCCTGGAAGCAAAGAGAAGGTTGTAGCCTTCTGCAGGTAGTAGTCTGCGTACTAGTATCCCAGCTAGTACAAGAGCTAAGGGGGTTGTAGCTCCCTTCCAAGAAAAGCTGGAGAACAAGAGAGGGTTGTAGCTCTCTGCAAGTCGCAGCCTGCATACTAGTAAAGGACTACACCAATACAGAAACATTGTAAAAAGAAGTTTCTAAATAAAGGAAGATAGAGACGAATTGCAGTAGGTGGTTTTCACCCACATTGGGTTTCCACCTTATATCTTGTGTTCTTGTGTGTGATTGTCTTTTGCTCTGTTTCACTGTTTCTGGTTACTATTTATTTGATTCGGATACATAGATTAATGATCAACATCTGTAAGATGAATTAAATTATAAGTCTGCATGGTATACGTGGGTTTCCTTATTTGTAGTTGCGTATATACGCGGTTTTCACTAACTGAAGTAGCGTATATGATCTGGGTTTGAAAAAGAAAATAATTGACTTGATAATATTGATTCACCCCCCCCCCCCTCTCAGTATTATTTCCAACAATTGGTATCAAAGCAGGTCCTTCAGAAGAAGCTTGATTGCTTGAAGGAAAATCTATCATCATGAGTAACTACGAGAGAGAAGCATCAATCAGGCCACCAATTTTTGATGGGACCAACTTCGTCTATTGGAAGGTAAGAGTTACAACCTATCTTCAATATCTTGATACAGAAGTCTGGGATATCAGAGATACAGGGTACACTTTTCCATCAACAACTCCTACAGATCCGGCTGAGAAGAAGCAGTTTGAAACAAATGCAAAGGTTGTCAATACTCTATTAGGATGTCTATGTCAATCAGAATTCATCAAGGTTATGCAGTATAAAACCGCAAAGGAAATATGGGACAAGATCGTTCTGAGCTATGAAGGAGATGAACAGGTAATACGAGAAAAACTTCAAACCCTTAGAATTCAGTATGAAAATCTTAGAATGTACAATGATGAAAGTGTTGCTAACTATTTCCTACGCATAGATGAGATTGTTAATTGTATGAAAAATTTGGGTGAAGAAATAAAAGAGGTTGTTGTGGTTGAAAAGGTTCTGAGATCTTTGTCTTCTAAGTTTGAATCAAAAGTTTCTACAATAGAAGAAAAGGAGAATCTACAAAAAATTACCATGTCGTAGCTACACGGAATTCTAACCGCTTATGAAATGAGGAAAGGGTGACCATCAGACAGAAGAGAAGCTGCATTCAAGGCCTAAGGAAAAGGATATTCCTGTGACTCAGGACATATGTCAAAAGAAGAGGAAGAATCAAATTTTGTCAATCACCTTCAACGGAGTGCTGTAAGATTCAGAGGTAAGTTACCTTTCAAACGTTTTCCTTGTGGAAGTGTTGGTCACTATGCTGCCAAGTGTCCTCATAAAGGTAAGCTTAACAAAGGTAAGGAACCTGTTAGATGGAACAAGAAACATAATGTAAATAAGAAAAGCGATTACACTCATGAAGACAGTGATGGATTTTCAAATAGTGATGAAGATGAACAAGGTAATAATTATAGACTTTTAATGTCTTTTGAAGATGATGATTTAATGAATGCTATAGATGAAGAAGGTCTTTATGAAGAGATTTCTAAACTCAAAATTTGTTTAGAAGAGAAAAATATGATTATTGATACTCTGCAATTCCAACTGCTGAAAGTGAAAAACATCATGAAAAGTTAGAATGTGAAATTGTGGGACTTAGAATAGAGATTGAGAAAACTAAAGCTCTTAATCTTAGATTTGTTAAAGGATATGAAACGTTAGATGAGATTATCAAAGTGCAGCATTCTCCACTAATCAAGACAGGTCTGGGATATAATGAAGAAGCAACTCAAGCACAGAAACCATCCACCTCCAAAAGTTATCTTGACGGAGCAAGGAGAAGTGTGCAAAGGCTCAATGGAGATCACCAAGTAAATCAGGGACAATTTACCTCGAGTGAACAAAGACTACCAGGAAAATCGAGGGCTGTCTACTTTAAGGATGAACAGAAGCTACAACCAGCCACAGGTAAAACCTTCTCAATTTGCCTCAAGAATGGATGTCAATAGAAACTACAATCACTTGGTTCGTAATCGCAAGAGTTTCTTCAATGGCCAATGTTTCTCTTGTCATAAATTTGGTCACAAAGCAGCTCAATGTGTTGCCTGTAAGACATTCATGACTAGAGAAGCTCAAAAACAAAGAAATATGATTGGAATCATGAAAAGGGCCTACAATAACTTTTCTGCTCTTGAAAATGAAATAGAATGTTCTATTTGTAACAACTTCGGTCACCAAGATTTTGAATGCAGGAGCAGGTTTCGGCAGACAACTCAGAAGGAACAAGCCTCAAGTGCCAAAACATGGAGAATGAAGGAACCGCAACCAGAAAGATGTGGGATAGCCCTATATGCAGAAGGACAAGAAAATCAATGGTACATCGACAATGGATGTTCGAAAGATATGACAGGTGATAAAGAAAAACTTCAATCATATAGTGCCTTAGAAAAGGAAAAGAAGGTCTCATTTGGAAATGACATCCCTGCGCTCATAAAAGGTAGAGGTTCTGTTCAGTTGAAAGAAAAGGTCAAAGCTAGAAATGTTATGTATGTTGATGGCTTGAAGAATAATCTATTGAGTGTCATTCAGATGTGCGATCAAGAAACTGAGGTAATATTTCGATCAAATGGATGTAGTGTTCGTGATCTTGATACAGGAAAACAATGATCAAAGGCATAAGAACTCCAAATAATTTATACATATTCAAAGAAGGACAACAACAATGTTATCTGAGCAAGAATGGTGAACATTGGCTATGGCACTGGAGGTTGGCACATCTAAGCTTCTCACAGATAAGGAAAGCATGCAAATACCAAGCAGTTCGTGGTCTTCCAGACATCAGAATTCCAGACAATACAATATGCAAATCATGTCAGTTTGGTAAGCAAACCAGAACTAACTTCCCTGAGAAGGAAAGTGTTATCACTCAGGTTGTCCCTAAGCTCCTGAAGGGATACAGCCAAGGTAACCACAAATCAGTCTTTGGATTGCGGGTTCTAGCCCACTTGCAACCAGAGAGGGCTCTCTCTTAATGATTTATCTTTGTTGATGATGATTTTAGGCTAGCTATTGGGTTCAGGGGTTTGTTTTTGGGTGGAAGGAAGGCTTGGGTGAAGGGAAGATATCTTCAAGGAAAGAGGCAAGGCATAGTAAGATAAAGTTCAAACCATTGGGCGTGGAGTCATGCAGTGCAACTGATGGTTCGTTTTCTTGGTCACAAGAGAAAGGAGGAGCAAGGTAGTTGTTCGTGAAACAATATCCAAGATGAATGGAGATGGTTTGAGGGCTAAGGAATGAGAGGCAACAAAGAATCTCTCAATAAGTTTAGCAGAGGGAATATGAAAGAACCATACTTAAGAGCAGCTAAGAATTCTTAAATAATAGTCATCCATAAGTGAATTAGAGTAAATATGAGCCATGAGGAATTCATATTTATGACTAAATCAATAGGAAAACATTAAGAAGGCACAGAAACTGAGCGTAGAGTGCAGCAAAGAAAATTCTAAACCAGACTTTTGTTCCTTGACTTGAGCATATATGAAATTGAAATTACAAAGATGAGAAAAACTTATTGTTTCATAAACATCACAAGAATTCCATCATTCACTCTTCATAACCATTAGCAGTGCATCAAACAATTCATTCTCCAAGATTTCAGCAATCTTTGATTATAGAAATCATTAGGTACACAAAGCAAGTCTCTCTTGGAGCAATTCAAACAACCAACAGACCAAAAATCTTCCAACCAACCCTCAATACATCTGACTCAGTAGTATATAAAGGAGTTATTTACAAAATATCTCATAGAGAAATATCTGGACTTAACTGTGTCCATCTACTCTGACATAATCAATAACTATTACGAAGAAAAATCGCACAACAATAACTGAGAAAGTAAATGCATTTTATGAGCCGTTGTAGGTGTCCCGCTTGTCGTTGACTTTCTGATTGAGGAAGTCGGTTGATGACCGTTGTGCTGATGAGTTGTTCTGGGCGTGCTGTCATCTGCCACCTGCTTAGCTGGTTTGAATGCTTTTTAGCGCTAATTTCATCTGTTGCTAGTTTTGAATTTCCTGATGGTAGAGCTGTATAATGAAGTTTGCTCATGCAGGCAAAAATGAAGAGAATCAAAATTACTTTAAAATCTGAAGCAAGCTTTGTGACCATTCTTCTGGTGGTAACTGATGTTTTCTTAATTTGAACAATGTTTCATCAGCTTCTGTATATGTATAATAAGTCGGCCATACTGGAAAGAGATGTTTTATTTCATGCTCAATGTAAAATAGATCTTCCAGTTTGTTATACAAAGTCTGCCCTGTGGGAGGGATTGCTTCTTCTGTGTTTCTTGATGAGGCAGTGATCTGATTTTGTACATAAGTATGTAGCCTGTATGCATACTGCTCTTGCTTCAACAGCTTTCCTGTGCTGGTGACAAGGCTGGGTAAACCTTTGCTCTGTAGATCTGCCATTCTTTGTCTGAAGGCCTGTACCTCTGCTTGCATCGCTTGGCACTTTCTTTCTATGGTATGGACAAAATTCCTCATGGTTAGCACCTTCTTGACTCTCACAATAGTCTATGTTATGTTCTGAATGTTCAGTGCTATCAACTGGTCACCAGTACGAGTATTTAAAAAGTGAATCAATTTATTCGCCAACTCAGGCTTGTCTACCAATAATTCCCTGGCCTTTTGAGTCTCATACTGAGCTATTGCCATCAAATCTATCTGGTCAAAAATGGTTTGAATCCCTGTCCATTCATCAACAAGAGATTTGCCAATATTATCCCACAAAATTGTTTTGATTTGAGTCAGGGTTGTATGGAGAGTGAGGTCTTTCTCCAAGGCCTTTATCTTATTTTCAAGGGCTTTTATTTCCCTGGCTTTCTCAGCAACTGTGATCTTTGATTTATCATAGCTGGCCTCAACCTTAGCTAGTTTTTCTTTAGTTTCCTTCATTTCTGTCATTTGCAATTCAAGGGCCTTAATCTCTTTCATCATGGCATCCATGCCCAAATTGGCCTCTTGTGCTGCTGCTGCTGTGGTTGCTGAGGTGGTTGCTGCTGAAGTCGATGCTGGTGGAGGTGTTGTTGTAGCAACTGCTGGAGGAGGAACCGAGATCGTTGGAATTAATGGAGGAGGCCTTGAGGCCAACTCTGGCTGTTTCCCCTATAAAGCTTCTTCTAGTGCTTTCTCTGTGTCCAGTATTCTTTGATTCATTTTCATAAGCAAGGTGTACACGTCCTCCATTTCTTTCTGCTCTGCTACTTCTGCAGTCTAAGGATGTAGGGTTGTCAACAATTTCATTTGTTTTCTGAGGGATACTATATCCTCCTCTTTCTTCATGATCAAGGCTTGTGTTCCTTTGGGGTCTTTGGGGTCATGTCCCATTTCTATTATAATTTCCTCCAGGGATTTTATCCTATTATCTTTGGCCAATGATGAGGCCTTTTCTAGCTCTAGCTAGGCAGAGGTATTGTACAAGGAGTTCTGCAATCTATGAGCCAGTAGAGCCTTATCTGCCAGAGTTGAGTACACCATTTCCCCTGTCTACTTATGCAGCTCAATCTGGTCTATTGGGTGTATGTCCTTAGAAAGGACTTCCAGATTGGTTCTTATGTAGTCTGCAGCTGATAGTGCTTGCTGCACGGTTGGTATGAAGTGACTTAAAGTCATTTTCCCTGCTTCTATGTCATAGGCTGCCATCAGCCTCTGTTGATTTGTTGGGGCCATTCTTAGCAGTTGGTTATACAGCTGGAACCTTATTGGTTCGTTCCTAGCTTTGATTTCAGTAAATGCCCTTTTAATGTCTGAGCCCTTTTATGTCTACTATTTGGAGGATAAAACCTCTCCACCTGGTTGTCTGTCGTGCTCCTTCTAGAAGGAGTTGGCCGATGTCTCCAAAATAGGAGGGATCTGCTGCCCTGAAGGCCCCTCACCTCTTAAGTTACCAAGAGTTTCTTCTGTGATCTCTTCCTCGGCATAGGGATTTAACCTTTGTCTTTTCTCTCCTTGTTGGTCAGTTGATGTACCTGTAGGTGTACTTTCTGCTTGGTCCATCTTCTTACCTCTTTCCTCATGTTGAGGAGTTGGCAGCACAGGAATTTCAGGTGCTTTAGTTTGCGTTGAGGGACTTTGTTCTTGGCTTCTCTCTAGATTCAGAGAAGGCTGCTCCTCCATTGTACTTTATTCCTCAAAATGCTCTATTTCTTTGTCCTTTTCTGTTGATGATATGGCTCCTTTAACTGGATGCGGTGAGGTTGCAGTTGAAGTGCTTGCTCCCACTTGTTGTGAGTGTATGAAGGTGACCTATGCAACATATTCCAGGTCAATTATTTTCTAAACTTCTTTCATGTCTTTCTGTAATTTTTCTTCTTCAGAAATTTGTTCATCATCTAAAGAACCTTCTACCCATTTTGGTAAATTAGCATGTTGCTCAATGTGAGGGATTTGCTGGTGCACATACCCTGAAAGCTTGTGTTTGACTCTCCTAAAGCTTATGAAGTGTTCGGGGTCATATGGTGCCCAGTAGAAGCTTTGTTTTAACAACATTTCCTCTCTCAACATCTTATCTGCATCCTTCCAGGCTTCTTCCCTTTTGTTGAAAACAAATGGACCCATTTCATGTCTGATTTTCAATTGTGCCTTCTTGTTTTTGCCATGGAAGTGAACTAGGTCTGCATGACTGAATTGTCTGAAATATTCTAAGGAAAAGAGCCTCATGGGAACGTACCTTTGCAGCTTATAGGGGGATAACTCACTCCCATAAATTCTTATTACTGTATGGTTTTGGTAAAAGTACCAATCCCCAATACTGTAGTCTTTATAAAGATGCAAAATTCTTTGCATTTCAGCAGTAAGTCTGGGAGGAGGAGTCTCCATTAACAAACAAGTAGCTGGGTAGATAAAGAGGTCAATAAATTCACAATATGTATAGGGAGAACAGTGGACTCTATGAAAAACTGAAGTCCAAAAGATTACAGATCTCCTCTCTCCTCTTGAATCAAGTTTCATGAGAGGGACTTTGAAACTATTAGGGTGATAGTAAAGCAGCAAATGACAAATGTAGGAGGTGTATTTGGAAACTCTTTCTCTGTCCATCATCATGAATTGCTCATGTATTTTATTGGCTATGAATGTGGCATAATCATACATGACAGCAGGGGGCTGCCCTGGGGTAAATATTGCTAATAGCTGGAACATTGTGTCATCTACAAACTCTCCTGTCTTGCATCCTAAGATGTAGGAAATCATATCCACCATGAGCCTACCTGTTTCATTGAATGAGGTCTAATGATACGGTGGAGGATGATCACTCTGATATTGTGGTATCATGAATAGCTGATTAACTCTTAATATCTCTGCCTTAGAAAGCCTCATACTGCTGTCAATCAGATGTTTCAGGGTGAGAGGAACCAAGGACTGATGAGGCTCATAATTCAGCATTTGATTGATGGATTGAGGGGTGATATAAAACAACACGAACCCATCTTGGCTAAGGATTTCTCTCAGGGTGGGTTCATAGCGAGAATGATAGAGATGGATAAAATCAGGCAGCACATTGACTTGTGGGAGGTAGTAGATAGACATACTGGATTGCCAAATTCCCAGGAGATCAGTATTATTTTTATAACTATTTTTGAATTGGCAGATAGTTTGAAGGTGAGAAACAAGGCCCCTCATGTCCTCAATCTGGAAGTCTCTATCGGCTAGAGGTATCCATTCCAAATCCATGTGTGGGGCATTCAGAGGAGCAGTGTTCAGGGCAACTAGGGCCTCCATATCTTGTATTGTTTTGATTGAGTGGCATAGAGGCGAAATAGCAACAGGAGGCAGAGATTGAGGCTCTATGGACACCACGACGGGTACAACTACTGCTTTGTTATTTAAATGGACCTCACAGTATAAAGTTTATGGAATGCAGAAGAGTGGTAGCACTCCAGCTAGATGCTTTCACAAGAATGGGTTGAAATTAGAGGCTCAGTGGGAACTCAACACAATGCTAGGAGGATGGGATTCGAATTTTACCTGAGGGGCACAAGCTTGCAAACGGAATAGGAAATTAAGGATTTCCTTTTAGGAAAAAAGGCTAGAACCAATGAAAAATAGGATACTTGGGCGGCCTGACTTAATAACTCAGAGATTTCATTATTTCACAGGCGACCATGAACGAACAGAGTGGAGGAATAACCCTTTCACAAAGGGAATTAGCTCAAGCTGTAAGTTTGCAGAGAATGACCAGCTCAAATGATAGATGTAGGGCAATGGGTGATTGGTGGGAGTAGTCTTAACAGCCAAAAGAGAGTTCTATTTTGGAATTTTGAACAGAGAAGCATGAAAACAGGGTTTTGGGTGTGAAATTGGGTAAATACCTGTTATGAGGATGCCACAGGAACTTGACAGGTAGAATTTGAGCTGCTGAGACGAACCACGGTGCCGAATTTGTAGGTTGGCTGGCTGCTGAAGTCTCAGGAGTGTGAAATAATGGAAAACCGCATGCACGTTGTTTTCACAGTGAAAAATAGAAATGAACTAAAATAGTCTTTTTCACGACTTTTAACCCAACTTTCCAGCATTTTGGCGCTTTTTGGGGTTTTTGGCGTTTTCCCAGGATGATGTCATCATGACATATTTTTTGTCAAGTAGCGGGTACGGAAGAGGACGTGGCAGCTGACGTGGATGATGACGTGGTAGTGGACACCGTGGCAGGTTGATGACATCAGCTGGTGACATGGCATAAGTACAGTACGGTCGCAGGTGATGTCAGCAAGGCATAGGCAGGAAAGGCTGAGGTGGAGGTGACATGGCAAGGTGACGCGGCACTGACATCACGCGAGGGAAAGGCGGTTTTGGATTGCATCGGACCGCCTTTGGTACGGAGATGGTATTTGTCAGGGCGGCTCGATGCAATGGGATGCTGCCAGCTGTCCCGGTGTACGATGGTAGAACCGTCGGACATCGGGTGCTAACGAACTGTCGCAAGAGGGCACCCGATATGCATGAGGGCTGTCGAATCTGGGAGGGTTGATCTGACAGTAGACGAGAGGGGAAGATGATCGAGTTTTAGCACAAATGCGCGCGCGTTAAACCATGAAACTTTTAAGGCCGCGATGGGTTTCAACTTTAGGTTAAGGTTAAAAAAATTTGAGGTTTCGGTTATTTATCAATCGGATACTGATAAACCCCAGAAATGGCAAGTGGGGGAGGGTTAATACAGTTATTTATTCAACCAAGAGTTAAATAAATCTCGAGTGAACGCGGAGGGATTAACAATGGGTCCCAGGTGGACCTAATGTTTTCCCGACTTTAATCTATTTGGCTATAACTGCCATGGGGTGGGATATTTAGTATTTATTGGGGTTTTTATATAGTCTGTTTTAGAGTAAGGGTAGGGAAACATGGTTTAGGGAGCTATATAATAGAATTAGATGTTAATAAGAGTCCTGAGAAATGACAAGGGATGTGTGCATGCTAAGTTTATAGATTAGAAACTCAAGCATAAGGAAATGAACGGATTTTGCAAAGATTAATTTTTACACAAGAAATGTGGCTTCTTTTCACTAAGTCAACTTAGCTGTCAACTTGGATTTAGTAAGAAATGTAGTGAGGTTGGACTACTTGGGGAGATCCCAAGGTCTTTAGGGGGATGTTAGTTAAATGGTTTTTTTTTTTGGGGAAATGAAAGTGGAATTAGTCATGCTTCCTTGTTGTATTACCAATCAACTGCCAAGGTGCCAACTTACACCTGAGATGAGCCCTTTTTTGATAAGCCAAATGGTAATAACATCTTTACTTCTGCAACCTCACACTACCTACCTGGGTTAATAATCCTAACATTTTTTCTTCACTTGAATTGGGTGCACTTGAATTAGCAAACCCTAATTGTCCTCTTTTTCTTTTAACAGCCCTCTTATCTAAATCTACCCTTATGTCTTCCAAGGGCCCAGTTTAAGCAATTGGGCCCCTTTGATTCTCTACCTATCTAAAATCTGCCAAGATTAAGCTGTTTGGAAAGATTATTCATTCTCTATATTCTACAACAAGAAATTGAAACCTAGGGAGACAAAGATTAAGCTATTTGGACCTCCCTTTGACTGGAACTTTGTACAAAAAGAGAATATTTCTCCAAAATTGGAATGCAGCAGATGAACTTTGACTAGCACATTTTCATGGCATCTTTCTTTGGCCTGTGTAGCAAATATGGAACATTGCAGTAGGAAAAATATGACATATTTGGCATGTAAAAATGTCAATCATGAAAGATGAGTAACCTGCTGTAGCAGGAGGCTAACAGAAGGATCAGCTAGTAGGCCACTTGAACTTGTCCACGCTGATGTATGTGGTCCATCTAGGAAAAGGTTACCTCGAGGAGAAGAATACTTTATAGTATTCATTGACGATTTTTCCAGGATGTGTTGGATAGCACTTATGAAGCATAAAGTCGAATCCTTCGAAAAATTCAAATCTTTCAAAGCCTTGGTTGAAAATGAATTAGATCACAAAATTAAGTGCCTCAGGTCTGATAGAGGTGGGGAGTTTACCTCAAATGAATTTTTTTATTTTTGTTAAAAACATGGAATAAGAAGGGAATTCTCTACAGCCAGGACTCCTCAGCAAAATGGAGTAGTGGAAAGGATGAACAGAACAGTTCAACAAATGGCTCATGCTATGCTTGATGAGTCTGAAACTCTCGCAACATTATGGGGTGAAGCTGCATTTGCTGCAGTTGTTATTCTCAACAAAACAAACTTCCGGGTGAATAGCACTCAAACCCCTCATGAGCTCTGGTATGGTGAGACTCCTTCGCTAAAATATTTCAAAAAAATTTGGAAGCAAATGCTATATCAAAAATATTGATGAACATCTTGGCAAGTTTGAACCTAGAGCAGATGAAGGCATTCTACTTGGTTACTCTCCCCATAGAAAAGCTTACAAGTGTTATAATAAAAGGCTTGGAAAAATTGTTGAAAGTATTGATGTAGTGGTTGATGAAGAAGAAAACACTCCTAGGCAGGTAAGATCTGAAGATTTCGAAGATGATGAGGACTATCCATCAACATCAAATCAGATTCATGATGAAGAAGAAACCCATGAGGCACCAGAAGAACAGATAAGGATAGAAGATAAGACTCCATCCAGGTACGTTAGAAGAATCATCCAGAATCTCAAATTTTGGGGTAGAAAGAGGCAGGTATACAAACAAGAAGAATAATTGCAAAAGCTTCAAGCTATTTGGCATTTCTCTCCTCCACTGAACCACAAAATGTAAAAGAAGCATGCAAAGATGAATGCTGGGTCAAAGCAATAGATGAAGAACTTGAGCAGATTGAAAAGAATAACACTTGGGAGTTGGTCCCTAGACCAAAAGATAAGAATGTCATAGGGACAAAATGGATATTCAAAACCAAGTTGAATGAAAATGGGGAAGTTATTAGAAACAAGGCTAGACTTGTTTGTAAAGGATATGCTCAACAAGAAGGAATAGACTTATAAGAAACTTTTGCTCACGTTGCTACACTTGAGGCCATCCGAATGTTCCTTGCTCTCTCAAGCTTTTAGAAGTTCAAAGTATTTCAAATGGACATGAAACCAGCTTTTCAGACTTAGAAGAAGAAGTGTATATTGAGCAGATTGAAAAGAATAACACTTGGGAGTTGGTCCCTAGACCAAAAGATAAGAATGTCATAGGGACAAAATGGATATTCAAAACCAAGTTGAATGAAAATGGGGAAGTTATTAGAAACAAGGCTAGACTTGTTTGTAAAGGATATGCTCAACAAGAAGGAATAGACTTATAAGAAACTTTTGCTCACGTTGCTACACTTGAGGCCATCCGAATGTTCCTTGCTCTCTCAAGCTTTTAGAAGTTCAAAGTATTTCAAATGGACATGAAACCAGCTTTTCAGACTTAGAAGAAGAAGTGTATATTGAGCAACCAGATGGATTCATCCTTGGAAATGATCCAAAACTTGTATGCAGACTTAAGAAGGCTCTCTATGGTCTTAAACAAGATCCAAGGGCTTGGTATTATCGTTTGGACAAATATCTTCATCAACAAGGTTTCTCAAAAGGATCAGAAGATAGCAATCTTTATATAAAAATTGAAAATAACAAATTGCTAATACTTGTTGTTTAAGTTGATGATATCATCTTTGGCAGCAATGAAGAAGCTATGAGTCGGAACATTGCCTTGGTAATGCAGAAAGAATTTGAAATGTCCTTTCTTGGAGAACTGACATATTTTCATGGATTACAAATCCAACAAAATGAAGGTGGTATCTTTTTATCTCAAACCAAGTACCTCAAGCAGATTTTGAAGAAGTATGCCATGGAAGATTCGAAACCAATATGTACCCCTATGGTTACAGGATGCATCCCAATGCAAATGATGAATCAGCAGCAGTGCATCAACCAGCTTATAGATCCATGATTGGAAGTCTGCTCTATCTAACAGCTACCTGACCAGACATCATGCATGCAGTGGGAATGGTTGGAAGATTTCAGGCAAATCCAAAGGAAACTCATCTTCAGGCGGTAAAGAGAATTTTCAAGTATCTTCAAGGAACTCAAAACTATGGCCTATGGTATCCTAGAGATACAGATCTCACTCTTCATGCTTATATAGATGCAGATTGGGCTAGAAGCGTGGATGACAAGAAAAGCACTAGTGGTGGTGCATTCTTTATGGGTTCCAGATTAGTATCTTAGTTCAGTAAGAAATAGAGTTCGATTGCTTTATTTACAGCTGAAGCAGAATATGTGGTTGTTGTATCTTGTTGCACACAGCTCCTTTGGATCATGCAAACTTTGCAGGATTTTCAAATCACTTGTACTCCATGTATCTCCATCTTATGTGATAATACAAGTGCAATCAGCATTTCAAAGAACCCAGTCATGCATTCAAAGACCAAGCACATACTCATCAAGTATCATTTTCTTTGTGAACAAGTGTTGGAACAAAAGGTCAAATTGGAATATGTTCCCTCCAAGGAACAAGTTACTGATATTTTCACCAAACCACTACCCAGGGAGACATTTGAATACCTCAGACAGAAGCTGGGGGTAGTTGATGTATCATCTTTCTATTGAAACCTGTCTGTTTTAGAGAAATATGGTTGTACGCGAGTTGCATGAGGAGGATCAGTGTACATACGCCGGTTTATGCAAATACAGTCGCGTATATGATGGTTTGAAGGAAATCAGTGGGGATAGACTCTGGTTGAAGAGAGTCTGATATGGGTCTTACAAAGACCATCTGGCACAGGTTCAGGGGGAGCAAATAAACTTCTGATAATGCATTGTTGGCATTACATTAGAAGCTTTTGGTTCGAGTACACAAGCTGTTTTGGGTTCAGGTGGATCAGCTGCAGAAGGAGAATAGAAGGAAAACATGGTTGCTGATTTGTAGAGTGATTGACAGATGTTGTTGATATCAGTTATTAGTGACTTTCATAAGTCTTGCTATTTCATCTCTATGTCATGTATATCGTTTATTGTCAAGGTCATGTAATGGCCTATTTTGGTTTCCCCACTATGCCTGGGATGAATGATGTAATGTACTTTGTTGTCTTATGTAAATTTCTGGTGTATCCCCACTTGGTTGGGTGATGGATGTATTTATAGAGTCTGTTGGTGATAGGAAGGTCTTTTATGATGTATAAGTCATGGTTCTTCTTGAAGAACATCATTTTGTAGATCTTGCCTACAAGTAAGGGGGAGCTTGGTCAGCACAACAGAGCAGAGATTTCAGCATGTACTTAGGGGGAGTACAACCCTTTTCCCTTGATGACAAAGGGGGAGAATGATTTTGAGGATCTTGGGGTTGGCATCAAGTCCAAAGTGGGAGATTGTTGGCATTATGGCACAGGTTTGGCACTATGGCACAGGTGTTGTCCTTGATGGCAACTCACTCTGGTGACAGATCATAGTTCAGGCACTCAGAAAGAAGAAAAATATATATATGCAGGTTCACCTTGACGAAGCTGTGTATACACGCCGATTAGCCGCTCCCAAGTCGCGAAGGTGTATACACGCACTTTCACGCAAGAAAAGACGTGTACATGTGGGAGAACGTATTTTTGGTCCGTGGTATTTAGTCCTTGGTATTTGGACCTATGGTTTTTGGGCCGTCAAAAGTGTTGATCCCAAGTATTGAGTCCATGGTATTGATTTGTTATGGTTTAGGACCGTGGTATTGTGAAAGGCCTAAGACTATAAAATAGGAAGGAGATCATTTGGAAAAGTATAATCTGAATGAATTGAATATCTGATAAAGTGCTAGATATGGAATACTGGGGATTGGGTTATGGTGCAGATCTGGATCTGAATGAAGGAGGAACCTGAGTGCAAGGAGAAGGATAAGTTCTATGGAAGGGTCAAAATATTAAGGCTTGAATAATAGTATCTTTGAATGATTTTGATTTGTTATATGTGGCACACGCTTGATCTATAAATATGGTAATCTAGGTTAACTAATGTCCGAATGATTGGAAGAGTGAATTATCCTTTATAGATCTGTACACAGGTTCAGTGAAGTGAAGGCGCGTATACATGCTGGTTCTGTGACTAAAAACAACGTATATGCAGGTTGGTCCAAACACATAAGCGTATGCACGCAGGTTTCTGGTTATTAAAGTAGCATATGTCTCTTAAATTATGTTCTAGTTGCTTCTATTTATTGCTGTAGTTTTCCGGGTTTAGAATTTGGTGTGTGGTTACTGTTACTGTGTTTTGGGTATAGCTGTCAAAGAAGAGTCTATTTGATTCAGTGTTAATTGGTGAAAAGGAGATTGTTTGATGATTGATTGATGTTCATGGATCCAGTCTGAAAATTTATGAAACGTGGTCCCTGGAAGAAAGAGAAGGTTGTATCCTTCTGCAGGTAGTAGCCTGCGTACTAGTATCCCAGCTAGTACAAGAGCTAAGGGGGTTGTAGCTCCCTTCCAAGAAACGCTGGAGAACGAGAGAGGGTTGTAGCTCTCTGCAGGTAGTAGCCTGTGTAGTGGTAAAGGACTGCACCAGTACAGAAACAATGTAAAAAGAAGTTTCTAAATAAAGGAAGATAGAGACGAATTGCAGCTGGTGGTTTTCACCCACATTGGGTTTCCACCTTATATCTTGTGTTCTTGTGTGTGATTGTCTTTTGCTCTGTTTCACTGTTTCTGGTTAATTTTTATTTGATTCTGATACAAAGATTAATGATCAACATCTATAAGATAAATTAAATTATAATTCTGCATGGTATACGCGGGTTTCCTTATCCGTAGTTGCGTATATATGTGGTTTTCACTAACTGAAGTAGCGTCTATGATTTGGGTTTGAAAAAGAAAATAATTGAATTGATAATACTGATTCACCACCCCCCCCCCTCTCAGTATTATTTCCAACAATTGGTATCAGAGTAGGTCCTTCAAAAGAAGCTTGATCGCTTGAAGAAAAATCTATCATCATGAGCAACTACGAGAGAGAAGCATCAATCAGGCCACCAATTTTTGATGGGGCCAACTTCATCTATTGGAAGGTAAAAGTTACAGCCTATCTTCAATATCTTGGTACAAAAGTCTAGGATATCATAGATACAAGGTACACTTTTCCATCAGCAACTCCTACAGATTCGGCTGAGAAGAAGCAGCTTGAAACAAATGCAAAGGCTATCAATACTATATTAGGATGTCTATCTCAATCAGAATTCGTCAAGGTTATGCAGTATAAAACCAAAAAAGAAATATGGGACAAGATCGTTCTGATCTATGAAGGAGATGAACAGGTAAAATGAGTAAAACTTCAAACCCTCAGAATTCAGTATGAAAATCTCAGAATGTACAATGATGAAAGTGTGGCTAACTATTTCCTACGCATAGATGACATTGTTAATTGTATGAAAAATTTGGGTGAAGAAATAAAAGAGGTTGTTGTGGTTGAAAAGGTTCTGAGATCTTTGTCTTCTAAGTTTGAATCAAACGTTTATGCAATAGAAGAAAAGGAGAATCTACAGAAAATTACCATGTCGCAGCTACATGGAATTCTAACCACTTATGAAATGAGGAAAGGGGGACCATCAGATAGAAGAGAAGCTGCATTCAAGGCCTCAAGAAAAGGAGATTCTTATGACTTAGGACATATGTCAGAAGAAGAGGAAGAATCAAATTTTGTCAAGAACCTTCAATGGGGTGCTGGAAGATTCAGAGGTAAGTTACCTTTCAAATGTTTTGCTTGTGGAAGAGTCGGTCACTATGCTGCCAAGTGTCCTCATAAAGGGAAGCTTGACAAAGGTAAGGAACCTGTTAGATGGAACAAGAAACAGAATGTAAATAAGAAAAGCTATTACACTCATGAAGGCAGTGATGGATTTTCAAATAGTGATGAAGATGAACAAGGTAATAAGTATAGACTTTTAATGGCTTTTGAAGATGATGATTTCATGGATGATATAGATGAAGAGTCTTTATGAAGAGATTTCTAAACTCAAAATTTGTTTAGAAGAGAAAAATATGATTATTGATACTCTGCAATTCCAACTGGCTGAAAGTGAAAAACATCATGAAAAGTTAGAATGTGAAATTATGGGACTTAGAAAAGAGATTGAGAAAACTAAAGCTCTTAATATTAGATTTGTTAAAGGATCTGAAACGTTAGATGAGATTATCAAAGTGCATCATTCTCCACTAATCAAGACAGGTCTTGGATATAATGAAGAAGCAACTCAAGTGCAGAAACCATCCACCTCCAAAAGTTATCTTGATGCAGCAAGGAGAAGTGAGCAAAGGCTCAATGGAGATCACCAGGTAAATCAGGGACAATTTACCTCAAGAGTGAACAAAGACTACCAGGAAAATCGGGGGAAATATACTTTAAGGATGAACAAAAGCTACAACAAGCCACAGGTAAAACCTTCTCAATTTGCCTCAAGAATGAATGTCAATAGAAACTACAATCACTTGGTTGGTAATCGCGGGAGTTTCTTCAATGGCCAATGTTTCTCCTGTCATAACTTTGGTCACAAAGAAGCTCAATGTGTTGCCTATAAGACAAACATGACTGGAGAAGCTCAAAAACAAAGAAATGTGACTGGAATCATGAAAAGGACCTACAATAACTTTTCTGCTCCTGAAAATGAAATAGAATGTTCTATTTCTAACAACTTCGGTCAGGAAGATTCTGAATGCAAGCGCAGGTTTCAGCAGACAACCCAGAAGGAACAAGCCTCAAGTGCCAAAACATGGAGAATGAAGGAACCGCAACCAGAAGGATGTGGGATAGCCCTATATGCAGAAGGACAAGAAAATCAATGGTACATCGACAGTGGATGTTCGAAACATATGACAAGTGATAAACAAAACCTTCAATCATATAGTGCCTTAGAAAAGGAAAAGAAGGTCTCATCTGGAAATGACACCCCTGCGCTCATAAAAGGTAAAGGTTCTCTTCAGTTGAAAGAAAAGGTCAAAGCTGGAAATGTTATGTATGTTGATGGCTTGAAGCATAATCTATTGAGTCTCAGTCAGATGTGCGATCAAGGAACTAAGGTAATATTTCGATCAAATGGATGTAGTGTTCGTGATCTTGATACAGGAAAAACAGTGATCAAAGGCATAAGAACTACAAATAACTTATACATATTCAAAGAAGGACAACAACAATTCTATCTCAGCAAGAATGATGAACACTGGCTATGGCACCAGAGGTTGGGGCATCTAAGCTTCTCACAGATAAGCTAAGCATGCAAATACCAGGTAGTTCGTGGTCTTCCAGACATCAGAATTCTATACAATACAATATGCAAATCATGTTAGTTTGGTAAGCAAACCAAAACTAACCTCCCTGAGAAGGAAGAATCAGCTAGTAGGCCACTTGAACTTGTCCACATTGATGTATGTGGTCCATCTAGGAAAAGGTCACCTCGAGGAGAAGAATACTTTATATTATTCATTGACGATTTTTCCAGGATGTGTTGGATAGGACTTATGAAGCATAAAGACGAAACCTTCGAAAAATTCAAATTTTTCAAAGCCTTGGTTGAAAACGAATCAGATCACAAAATTAAGTGCCTCAGGTTTGATAGAGGTGGGGAGTTTACCTCAAATAAATTTTTCGATTTTTGTGAAGAACATGGAATAAGAAGGGAATTCTCTACAGCTAGGACTCCTCAGCAAAATGGATTAGTGGAAAGGATCAACAGAACGGTTCAACAAATGGATCGTGCTATGCTTGATGAGTCTAGAACTCACACAACTTTCTGGGGTGAAGCTGCATTTGCTGCAGTTGTTATTCTCAACAAAACAAACGTCTGGGTGAACAGCACTCAAACCCCTCATGAGCTCTAGTATGGTGAGACTCCTTCGGTAAAATATTTCAAAATTTTTGGAAGCAAATGCTATATCAAAAATATTGATGAACATCTTTGCAAGTTTGAACCTAGAGCAGATGAAGGCATTCTCCTTGGTTACTCTCCCCACGGAAAAGCTTACAAGTGTTATAATAAAAGGCTTAGAAAAATTGTTGAAAGTATTGATGTAGTGGTTGATGAAGAAGAAAACACTCCTAGGCAGGTAATATCTGAAGATTTTGAAGATGATGAGGACTATCCATCAACATCAAATCAGATTCATGATGAAGAAGAAATCCATGAGGCACCAGAAGAACAGATAAGGATAGAAGATAAGACTCCATCCAGGTGCGTTCAGAAGAATCATCCAGAATCTCAAATTTTGGGGCAGAAAGAGGCAAGTATACAAACAAGAAGAACAATTGCAGAAGCTTATAGCTATTTGGCATGCTCTCCTCCACTGAACCACAAAATGTAAAAGAAGCATGCAAAGATGAATGCTGGGTCAAAGCAATGGATGAAGAACTTGAGCAGATTGAAAAGAATAACACTTGGGAGTTGGTCCCTAGACCAAAAGATAAGAATGTCATAAGGAAAAAATGGATATTCAAAAACAAGTTGGATGAAAATGGGGAAGTTATTAGAAACAAGGCCAGACTTGTTTGTAAAGGGTATGCTCAACAAGAAGGAATAGACTTTTAAGAAAATTTTGCTCCCGTTGCTAGACTTGAGGCCATCTGAATGTTCCTTGATCTCTCAAGCTTTCAAAAGTTCAAAGCATTTCAAATGGACGTGAAATCAGCTTTTCTGACTGGAGACTTAGAAGAAGAAGTGTATATTGAGGAACCAGATGGATTCATCCTTGGAAATGATCCAAAACGTGTATGCAGACTTAAGAAGGCTCTCTATGGTTTTAAATAAGCTCCAAGGGTTTGGTATTATCATTTGGACAAATATCTTCATCAACAAGGTTTCTCAAAGGGATCAGCAGATAGCAATCTTTATATAAAAATTGAAAATAAAAAATTGCTAATACTTGTTGTGTATGTTGATTATATCATCTTTGGCAGCAATGAAGCAACTATGAGTTAGAACTTTGCCTTGGTAATGCAGAAAGAATTCGATATGTCCTTGCTTGGAGAACTAACATATTTTCTTGGATTACAAATCCAACAAAATGAAGGCGGAATCTTTTTATCTCAAACCAAGTACCTCAAGCAGATTTTGAAGAAGTATTGCATGGAAGATTTGAAACCAATATGTATCCCTATGGTTACAGGATGCAGCCTCAGTGCAAATGATGAATCAGCAGCAGTGCATCAACCAATTTATAGATCCATGATTGGAAGTCTGCTCTATCTAACAGGTTCCCGACCAAACATCATGCATGCAGTGGGAATGGTTGGAAGATTTTAGGCAAATCCAAAGGAAACTCATCTTCAGGCAGTAAAGAGAATTTTCAAGTATCTTCAAGGAACTCAAAACTATGGCCTATGGTATCCTAGAGATACAAATCTCACTCTTCATGGTTATACAGATGCAGATTTGGCTGGAAGCATGGATGATAGGAAAACCACTAGTGGTGGTGCATTCTTTATGGGTTCCAGATTAGTATCTTGGTTCAGTAAGAAACAGAGTTCGATTGCTTTATCTACAGCTGAAGCAGAATATGTGGCTACTGCATCTTGTTACACACAGCTCCTTTGGCTGATGCAAACTTTGTAGGATTTTCAAATCACTTGTACTCCACCTATCTCCATCTTATGTGATAATACAAGTGCAATCAGCATTTCAAAGAACCCAGTCATGCATTCAAAGACCAAGCACATACCGATCAAGTATCATTTTCTCCAGGAACAAGTGATAGAACAAAAGGTCAAATTGGAATATGTTCCCTTCAAGGAACAAGTTGCTGATATTTTCACCAAACCACTACCCAGGGAGACATTTGAATACCTCAGACAGAAGTTGAGGGTAGTTGATGCATCATCTTGCTGTTGAAACCTGTCTGTTTCAGATAAATATGGTTGTACGTGAGTTGCATGAGGAGGATCCACGTGCATACATCGGTTTATGCAGATATAGTCGCGTATATGATGGTTTGAAGGAAATTAGTGGGGACAGACTCTGGTTGAAGAGAGTCTGATATGGGTCTGGCAGAGACCATCTGGCACAGGTTCAGGGGGAGCAGATAAACTTCTGATAATGCATTGTTGGCATTACATTAGAAGCTTTTGGTTCGAGTACACAAGCTATTTTGGGTTCAGGTGGATCAGCTACAGAAGGAGAATAGAAAGAAAACATGGTTGCTGATCTGTAGAGTGATTGACAAATGCTGTTGATATCAGTTATTAGTGGCTTCCATAAGTCTTGCTATTTCGTCTCTATGTCATGTATATCGTTTATTGTCAAGGTCATGTAACGGCCTATTTTGGTTTCCCCACTATGCCTGGGATGAATGATGTGATGTACTTGGTTGTCTTATGCAAATTTCTGGTGTATCCCGAATTGGTTGGGTGATGGATGTATGTATAGAGTCTGTTGGTGATAGGAACGTCTTTTATGATAGGTCTTGCCTACAAGTCAGGGGGAGCTTGGTCAGCACAGCAGAGGAGAGATTTCAGCATGTACTCAGGGGGAGCACAACCCTTTGCCCTTGATGACAAAGGGGGAGAATGACTTTGAGGATCTTGGGGTTGCCATCAAGTCTAAAGGGGGAGATTGTTGGCATTATGGCATAGGTTTGGCGCTATGGCACACGTGTTGTCCTTGATGGCAACTCACTCTGGTGACAGATCACAGTTCAGGCACTCAGAAAGAAGAATAAGATATATACACAGGTTCACCTTGACGAAGCCGTGTATACACGCCGGTTAGATGTTTCGAAGTCACGTATGCATATACGTACTTTCACGCAAGAAAAAGCACATACATGTGGGAGAACTTGTTTTTGGTCCGTGGTATTTAGTCCTTGGTATTTGGACCTATGGTTTTTGGGCCATGGTATCTCGTAAGAAGTTTTGATCCCAAGTATTGAGTCCATGGTTTTGATTTGTTATGGTTTAGGACCGTGGTATTGTGAAAGCCCTAAGACTATAAAAGAGGAAGGAGATCATTTGGCAAAGTATAATCTGAATGAATTGAATATCTGATAAAGTGCTAGATATGGAATACTGGGGATTAGTTTATGGTGCAGATCTAGATCTGAATTAAGGAGGAACCTGAATGCAAGGAGAAGGATAAGTTCTATTGAAGGGTCAAAATCTTAAGGCTTGAATAGTAATATCTTTGAATGATTTTGATCTATTATATGTGGCGCATGATTGATCTATAAACCTGGTAATCTGGGGTAACTAATGTTTGAATGATTGGAAGAGTGAATTATCCTTTATAGATCTATACGCAAGTTCAGTGAAGCGAAGGCGCGTACACATGCTGGTTCTGTGACTAAAAACAACGTATACGCAGGTTGGTCCAAACACAGAAGCGTATGCACGCAGGTTTCTGGTTATTAAAGTAGTGTACGTCTCTTAAATTGTGTACTAGCTGTTTCTGTTTATTGTTGTAGTGTTCCAGGTTCATAATTTGGTGTGTGGTTAATGTTACTGTGTTCTGGGTATAGCTGTCAGAGAAGAGTCTATTTGAATTAGTGTTAATTGGTGAAAAGGAGATTGTTTGACGATTGATTGATGTTCATGGATCCAGTCTAAAAAATTATGAAATGTGGTCCCAGGAGGCAAAGAGAAGGTTGTAGCCTTCTACAGGTAGTAGCCTGCATACTAGTATCCCAACTAGTACAAGAGCTAAGGGGGTTGTAGCTCCCTTCCAAGAAAAGCTGGAGAATGAGAGAGGGTTGTAGCTCTCTGCAGGTAGCAACATGCGTACTGGTAAAGGACTGCACCAGTACAGAAACATTGTAAAAAGAAGTTTCTAAATAAAGGAAGATAGAGACGAATTGCAGCAGGTGATTTTCACCCACATAGAGTTTCCACCTTATATCTTGTGTTCTTGTGTGTGATTGTCTTATGCTCTGTTTCACCATTTCTGGTTACTGTTTATTTGATTCTGATACTTAGATTAATGATCATCATCTGTAAGATAAATTAAATTATAAGTCTGCATGGTATACGCGGGTTTCCTTATCTGTAGTTGCGTATATACGCAGTTTTCACTAACGGAAGTAGCGTATATGATCTGGGTTTGAAAAAGAAAATAATTGACTTGATAATACTGATTCACCCCCCCCCCCCCCCCC
>APFE030159415.1:0-15781 GCA_000404065.3 Pinus taeda
GATTTAAATGTGCATTTAATCTCAGCCATTGATCTAAATATATTTCAGCCATTGGATTTAGAGATCACCCAAAAGTCACTTGGAGTTATATTAAAAGAGGAAAAGGAGGAAAAGATCATTCATTCTTTCATGAGCAGATTGGGAGAAGGAGAGCAAGAGAGCAAGGGAGATTTCTGGACAAGAAGGAGAAAGAGGCAGCAGTTTGGCACACATACCAGGCAGCTCTTCAGCAAAATCAAAACAGCAGAAAGACAAGCAAAACAGCAGCAAGAACAAGCAGAAAAAGCTGATTTTTTTGCTGAAAACTGAGAAGTTTCCAGGTGGTCCGTTGGGCTGAAAACGGATAAGTTTGCTTGCTGAAAAAATTATTTTGCTGTAATTTTTTTCTGAAATTTTCTTGCTGTAAAAAGACATTTTTCAGAAATAAAGAAGAGCTCTCAAACTGGTTTTCCCCAAGAGTTGTAGGGGGTTTTTCCAGGGTCACGTTGACCAAAAAATATCAGTGTTTTAATGTGTTTTTATGGCTGTTTATTACTGTTGATTTTTATTTCTGCAATTTCCAGCATTCTGTAAATTTTCCAGAATTTGTGTTTTCAACAAATTTATTTTTTCCAGCCTGTTGAATGTATGTTTATGGGAAAGGGCATTTAACTACAAGGGAGAAATAAGGAGAAACTGAAAACTGGGGTGGGAAAACAGAGATTTTAACATTTACCCAATGTTGCCCCAAAAGCATTGGATAGTGGGTTCCCCCGTTATCATCGACCATAGCCTATGGGGTTGGATAAGCTACTTCGTCCTCCCTTGGGCAATTGATGAGTAGGGAACATTACAGAAGCTAAGTAGGTAAATAACCTCAAACAACATGTTATTTCAAAGTCTCCTACAAGCTAAAGGTGTTTGCATGGATGTTGATTTCCCAAGGATTACCTTCAAAGGTACAATGGTCTTGTACAAGGTGCATTTATGCTTCACAACTAAATTGTAGGGGGACTGAAACTACTTGGCATCTTCTAAGGATGTGCGTGTGTACGAGTATCTTAGGATTTTGTACAAATAATGTGATCAAAACCATCATACTGAACCACAACTAGCTCCTCTAGAACAATTCACAAAACGATGTGAGAATCGGATACCAAACCAAATGCAAGTTGGTGTTGTCTCAAGATCTAAACTAGCCAATTTTGTCTCAGGTTCCTCTTACCTCTCTTTCAGCAAGATTACCTATAAATTTATTGCAGCATTTTAAACACCATTGTAAGCCCAAGATCACAAGTCAAAAGCCATGTAACAACCATGTGAGGCCCTATAGGCATCCTAGACCTTGTGCCATATTAAGTCAATCATGTTTTGGTTAGACCATGACTAGTCCCTTTGAGTTCACTTCAGGTTCCTTTTGTCCTATATAAGATAGGAGGACCTTCAATGTGCTTACATGATGACTCATGGTTTTATGGGAGTTTTGTTTTGTATTGGTGATCACCAGTGTAGGGGGCAATATAGCCCATGTCGCGTGCACCTATGTATTTCCACATGGTTATGAGTTTATAAAGTCTATATGTGGTCTTGCCTTTAGCTTTGGTCAGTGACATTTTCACGCTTCCCAAGGTAATTCATGTTTCCCAACGCAAATTGGTCTCAGAAGTCAAAACATCCATAGGGTTTCAGATTCTAGAGCTCAATGAGTGGATGACATGCCATGTGAACTTTTTCCATTTGGTGAAGGCATTTTCAAGATATTGTTGTTCAAAGCTAGTTAAACCATAGTTTTAAAACCTGAAACCAGTAATCGACCCAAGCCATCTATTAAACCTCAACACTCTCCAAGCTCACAATGAAGCTCACAAAAACTCCAACTGAGATTTGAGGCAAATGAGAGGGAAGGAATGGTTTTATAGGCTTGGAGGGGCTATTTTTGGAGGCAAACAACCCCTAGTTTACCAAAAAAACATTCACAGCCACCCGAAACAGCTTAGTGTGAATTTGCAGCCTCACAAGTGAAATTTATCAATAACCCAACCGAGTTATGATGAAACCGACCAGTTCATACCAATTCATGCCAGTTTTGATACCTAACAAGGCAGTTCATGGCCAATTTGGTACTAGACTGACATCTACGTCGACCCAACCAAAGTCATTGACCAGATTGACCTCCAAGCCTAACAAACCAGTCGGTTTGGTCAGGAAGCAGTTCAAATCGGCCAAGTTTTAAGACCATGGGTGAAACAAGTGGCACAAGTTTCCAAGCAACAAAACACGGGGAGTGTTGGGCAATTTTCACATTCATTACGTCAAAAGGGGTCTGCTCAATGAGAGGAACAAAACCCATGTTTCAGGTTTTCCAAATCCTCAAGGGCGTTATAGATCATCCACTTGGGCATGAAGACATGGCAAGACAAGTTTCCAAGTGGGCATAGAAGGGGCAAATTTTGTTAGATTTTGACATGTTGTCAAAATTGGTCTATAAAACGAAAGTAACAAAACCCGTGTCTCAGTTTCTCCAAATTCCCTAACGCATTAGAGATCTAGCATAGGGCATGATGACATGGTATACAATTATGAAGTGGAAATGCAAGCCATAATTTGGTCAAAAGAAGCAAGACCCAAATGAAATCAAGCTAAATTACGTGTAGCAAATGTAGGGTGTTGAATTGGTAAATTCATCAAGGCATTGAAGAACTAGGAAAAGGTGGCCAAGTTCGAGTTACTATGCATGGAAAAGTGAACTCAAAGGGTAAGATAACTATAGGAAAGGTCAAGCAAAACATTGGAGCAATCAAGGTTATTATTCTTCATCCTATTCACTTTTGGATCTTTTGCAAGTGGAACACTGGGCTTCTTGGGTTTTGTGAGTTAATTCGACTCCTTAATGGGCAATTAAGTCACCTAACACGAGGACACAGGACGTGCAAGACATGCAAATATGAGTCTGATACAAGACATAGGGACACAAGACATGCAAGACACGCAAATATGAGTCCGACACAAGACACAGAGAGCCCAAAACAGGACACATAGGACATGTTATATATTGTATAAATATATATATATATATTAAAAAAAATTAAAGATACATCATATTATGATATTACACAAATTCTCATGACGATACAAGTAACAAATTCAATCATAGATTCATACGTGTACATTGTAAGTTTGTAACATTACGCATCATAATTCAACAATGATACAAGTTTACAACTAGAATTAGAAATTAACCATAAACCACAGTTTTCTCATTAAGTCATCAAAATCAAAATGTATTACATAGATACTGAATCCTGAGGACTCCTGACTAGAAATGCCAATGGAAAATAGCAAATACAAAACAAGGTAGACACTAGAACCTGGAACCGTAGAAGAGGAAGGAAGAATCTCATAGGTTGTTTCCAGCAGGCTATAGGCTATATCTATAGTTCATCAACATCAATACCACCATTGCTCTCTTCTACATCCTCCTCCTTTGCATCCAATATAATTTATGCAACTGTTGGTGTGGAGGATGGCCCTTCGAGTATCACCATCATCAAAAGTAACAAGCTCTAGCAGTAGGTCATTATGATCCAAGTTGGCCAATGCCAACTCAATGTTGTTGTCCAAACCCATATCATCAGGAAACACATCTATTAAAATTGGCAACTAGTGCTAAATTCCACTTTGGAAAACTCATTTGGGGAAGATAATTATGGCACTGAATTTCTCTTTTCGAGAGGGCCAAAATCGACCTAAAGATCATCAAATTTGGTTAAGAAGAAGTATGATTTTAGATGTATGTTTCTCTCATGCAAAGTTAGCAAGGTCGGCCTCACCTATATGTCGGCTCAGTAAACCCAATACACAGGTCCCTTGACCACAACGAATTGTATATATTGAGGTGTCGTCTCCCTCATTTCATCGGAAAGGGCTTCATGTTTGTCTGAGACAGTCAAACTTTTGGAGGTGGATATAGGGCTATTTGTTTTTGGGTCTCTCTTCTACATCGAGGTTGAGATTCTTCTGTTAAGTAGATCGCAGGTCATAAAGGAAATTATGGGTAATATTTATCATCCTTTGCTGACTGAGATCCATCATGAAGGTAGCCGCAGATCTGAGGGTTGTTTGGAAGACAGTTTAGGGTTGTCTTGTATGGGGTTCATCTTGTGCAGGTGGGTCGCAGCTCCATGGGTTTGGATCAGGTAAGACGCAGGCCTAGAGAAGCTTGTTCTGACGTCACAAGGCTGCTCAAATAAGTCGCTTACATCAGGAGGGTTTTGAGGTAAGATTGAGGGCTTAATCTAGCTCATATCAGCCCTACAAACTAGCGAAGGGGAGCTCCTTGCAAACCGCACTTAAAAGGAGGTGCTTTGGAACAGTTGATCAAGACAGCAATATATTGTAAGAAGCCCTAACCAAACCATGGGTATCTTCCAATGACTAAGCGCTGGAATGAAAGCCTTCTGAGCCATCTTCTTGTCTAAGGTTGGATCTTCTAATTGTCAAGTCATTTTCACTTTAAGTTATTGTACTCTCTCTCTACTGAATATTCAAAGATTTAATCAATGGTTTCCCTGGCTTAAGCCAATTTATTGTGTCGTCTTGTCTTCGTTATTTATTGTACATGTTCTTTTCTCAGTTACTATCGTCCTGATAATGTTTCGAGTGATTGCTAATGGTTTAATAATTGGGCTAGTAAGAGAATTGAAGCTTCTGTCTTAAGCAAAGAACATGTTATCATAAATTAACAACATCCCACATCTTTGTCTTTCCCTTCAACCACTCCTCCCTCTACCTATAAATAAGACGAAGGTTGGTGTGCACATACACAATTGTCTCTGCCCTGGACTGCTCAAGCCTGCTCTTCGTCAAACTATATAGATTCCCATATGTGCTCCAATTCTTCTTGCAACAAGAGGATGAAGTAACGTGAGAGGCTCAACCTGAGAGAGGAACCTCATGGCTAACTGTTGTAGAGGAGGGCATGTTGCCCCATGAGTTGCCCACCAAGAATACAGCTTCTTAGCCCCCTGTCTCTAATAACATCATAGACTACAAATCGCCCAATGCCAGTGGAAAAATATGCAAAGGCATCCTCCACCTCAGCAAGGGATGCTCTAACTTAAAATATTTGTCTCAACGCATCCTTCCTCCCCTATGAAATTTCACCATCCATGTGAGGAGGGAATCTGCATTGTTGCACTCAATTTATCAAAGTTCCAAGGAAGCAGAAGTGTTTTTCAACAGGATCAGGTCATTTGTCAGCAGCCTACATGTCATTGTAAACCCATTCTGCAAGTTATGTAATGTAAATGATGCTAGTAAGACCTTGCATATATGTAACAACCTAAGTAAGCCTATTATTTTGGCGAAAAATTTCATCCTAAGAGGTTTTTCGTCTCACTGACTCGTGTGTTTCTAAACACGGATGGTCAGCAAAGTTTTTCCCTCCAACCTCACCCTAAAGCTAGGGTGGAATTCTTTGTCAAAGTCTTAGCCAAGTCCTAGTGTTTTAGTTGAGTCTGATGTAAAAGTGTTTTGGGAATAATTTAAGCTATTTGGCTAAATTATTTTATTACAAATCACTTGGTCTACTAGCTCATATTGTGTCACATATGGAGTATGTGTCTGAGGGTCTAATCAAATATGTATTTGTTAATTTTAGATAACAATGGTATGTTCTATGCTTAGAGCAATTTTACTTCAATTTTTTTATTAGCTCGATATTAATAACCAGTTTAGCAATCACATCAACTTGATAGTAAAATGTAGAAAGAACATAAACAATAACAATAGAAGACAAGCCAAGACAAGAGGACACAAGATATGGAACCAACCAAGGACAAACCCCAATATGGGGAAACCCTTGAGCAATTCTTCTTATAATTCTTCAAAATTTCAACACACAGAGAGAGTACAATATACAATTTTCACTTGCCTAATCAAAGTGAAATTCTAGCAGTCAAACAACAGTAACAGAAAGCCCTAAACAAAAAGTCAACACTGGTCAACAGGGCATACTTTGACCTCCAAAACAGTGCGGTCAAACTCGGTCAACTTGACCTCCAACAGCGAGTCAAATCATCCCAAAAACAATCTGAAAACGTCCAATCAAATCTGGTCAACAAAAGTCAACGCAGCAGCAAGCCCTTCCACAGACAATGTTGGTCAAACACCTTGGTTTTTGTGCCCAAAATTACCACCTACCCAAACAGAGATACCCCACACAAAACCGCAGTCAAAGCTGGTCAATGCTGGTCAAAACAGCCTTTTGCTATTTTCGGTCAACGCATGGACAAAAAAGTACAATCCTTTCTTCGCACGTGTGGAGGGAGAGAAGCCTCAGAAATCCATACCCAATCAAGGAGAGAGAGATGCGTGAGTGAGTGAAGTGCCAAAATGAGGAGGAGGCCTCTTGAATTTATATGCAACGTTGAGGTGCAAATTAGATGACTGGCCGACCTTGACAATTTGTCCATAATCAAAATAAGTTCATAATTCCATTTGTACATGTCAAAATGGGATGATATTTAAATTAATCCTACACCTCTCGGAGAGAGGAATCTAATAAAAATATCAGTGGCCTCATATGAGCTGTCCAAGGTGAAGTTTGGCCCTAGTTGCCAAATTTAACACTCCCTCTCAACTAGGGAGAACTCCACCTGCCAAACTGTCTGACAATCTGTACCATCCTTGTCTTTGCTCTACTCTGCTGAAACATGAAGAAAGCAGAAATGATTAAGAATGTATCATACCATTCTCCATTGACCCAAAGTCAGTCTCCAATAATAGAGAGTGTGTCATACCACTCTTAACTGACCTGAAGTCAGTTTCCATTGATCCCAAATCGATATCAACATCCTTGCATAGAGATTATAGTAGTACACGATGCGTCCATCAGTAATACTATGGTCCCTATCCTCATTTCCCTACTCATTGGCCAAATGAGAAGTACTTTCCATGAGTCCCTGACTGCATGGGTAGGATGTGCTGGCAAGAGAAGGTGAACCACTCACCCTATGGTCTCTCATCACTCCAAGAAGTACCCCAAGCCCCCCGGAGCTCCCAGAGCTCAACATCGATCTCATACGTAACCCTTATAAGAGGGTCTCTCCACGACTCCAAGTTGTTCATGGAAGGTTAGGAATTTGACCTTCCCCAAGGGCTTCGTAAGAATATCGATGACCTGATCATCAATCCCAATGTGTTGGAGCCTTATTGCTCCCCATTGTACCATATCCCAGATAACGTGGTACCTAATATCAATATGTTTGGAATGGTCATGAAACACAGGATTCTCCAAAAGACGAATCCCACTCTGGTTGTCGCAGAAGATCACGGTGGTATCCAGCACATGTCCAAACAGCTCACTAAAGAGCTTACTCAACCAAACAGCTTCACAAGAGGCCATACTAGCAGCAATGTATTCAACCTTAGCAATGCTTAATGCAACCGACTTCTACTTCCTGCCGATCATGACATCAAAGCAAAACGTAGAGAGAAGCAACATCCAGATGTGTTTTTACGATTCACCACATTACCAGCCTAATCTGCATCAGAGTAACCATGGAGCCTCACATTCCCGGTAGTGTATCTCATTCCACAAGTGATTGTACCCTCAATGTATTCACTGCAAAACATATGTCCAAATAAGAGTTCACTAAGAACATCAGGGCCCCCACAAGTTGACGATCCTCAGAAGGATTTCCCAAATCAAGCCCAGTAGCACCTCCACGTAACTTCTTGAAGTTAAGTTCCATTGGAGTAGTCACGGACTTGCAATCCACCATCCCAAATCTCTCAAGTATCTTCATAATATATTTTCCTTGAGAAAGGAGAATCTCACCTGGATTTTGCCAGACCTCCAACCCTAGGAGGTAATGCACCAATCCTAGGTCCCTTCATCTCGAATTTGGAAGCCAACTCTCTCTTACATTGATGAATAAGAGGGTTTTCACCTGTCAGAAAGAGATCGTCCACATATAGTACCAAGATGAGAGGTCTATCATTCTCAAACTTAAAATAAAGGTTCAAATCAGCGTCACTTCTTGTAAATCCCAGCTTCATTAGATAGTTATTGATCCTCTCATACCAAGCTCGAGGTGCTTGTTTCAACCCATAGAGGACTTTCTTCAACCTACATACATGTGTCTGACAATCTTGAACTTCGAACCCCTCAGGTTGTTCTACATAGACTTCCTCCTTAAGTGAACCACACAAGAAGGCAGTCTTGACATCCATCTAGTGTAGATTCCATCCTTGCGAGGCAGGAAGGGCTATAATCGAACGGATGGTGGTGTAGGGGGAAACTGGTGCAAATATCTCATCATAATCTACACTTTCCTTTTGAGAGAAGCCTCAAGCAACAAATCTGGCCTTGAACATTTCAGCACTTCCATCAACTCCATGCTTGATCTTGTACAGCCATTTCGAGGTGACAATGGATTTGTCCTTGGGTCTAGGGACCACATCCCAGACATCACTCTTCATAATCAACTCATACTCTTTGTTCATTGCATCCTTCCAAACTTGGTGCTTTGCAACTTCTTCAAATGTGCAAGGCTCAGATTGAACAATGGTGCTCATTGCAGTTAAGCACCGTTGGTACCTATTTGGCTTCTTGCTTTCACGAAATGTCCCCCTAGGTGCAACATGTCTCTTGGCATCTTTGAGAGTCTCCCTAAGCCATGAGGGTCTCCTGTTTTAGGAAGTGGGCTCATGAGGGGGTGGATCAATGGGATCCATTGGTCCTTCAGCATCGGACATTAGCTCATCCTGTGGTTCTCCTTTCTTTCCTGAATCTACTTCTTTGTCCTTCCTTAGAAACTAATCTTGCCAAGGGCAGCATCCTCATCAAAAGTGACATCATGACTTATCTCCACTTCTCTTTGGCCAGGTACATAGATTCTTATGCCTTAGAAGTTTCACTATAGTCCACAAATGTTTTTTCTTCCCAAAAGCATCCAATTTGCTTCTCTTTTCTTTCGGCACATGAAAATATATGGGACCACCAATAATTCTAAAGTGAGAAGCATCAGGTTTCTTACCGATGAAAACTTCTTCAGGAGTTTTGGAGTCCAATGCTTGATGAAGGCATCTATTTTGAACACAACGGCAACATTTGCAACTTCGACCCATAAGAACTTTGAAAGGCTTTGATCATGAAGCATGGCACGAGTGGCTTCTACAATAGAACGGTTCTTCCTTTCAGCAACACTATTTTTCTCAGGAGTATATGCGGTAGTAGTCTCCCTCTTAATGTCAGCTTCTCTACAATAATTATTGAACTCATTTGATTCATATTCGGTTCCATTATCAGTCCTCAATATTTTGATCTTCTTCACGATTTGATTTTCGACCAAAGCTTTGAAAGAATGAAACCATGAGAATACTTTGTCCTTCTTCTTCAAGATAAAGATAGCATAATATAAATATCCTCCTAATGAGTTCACGGGCACCATACTAGATAGATTAGAATGAACCAATTGCAATATGTCGATAGTCTTGCTATCACTTGAGGGGAATGGCCCCCTTGTATGCTTTCCTTCGGCACCCCTGACAAACACCTTCAAGTTCTACTTTAAATTCAGGCATACCTGTCACCATCTTCTTCACATCAGGTAGAGCCTTATGATGTAGATGAGCAAACCTCTGGTGCCATAATTCGGATTGAAGTGATGTGTCGCAAGACATAACTCCCAATGGGCTTCCTCCAAACTTGATATAGGCTATCAACCCTAAAGCCAAATGTAAATGCGTCTTTGAAATTTTTATTCCACACACATACCTTTCCATTGATGAATTCCACCTTGAATCCTTTGTCCTCCATCGCCAAGATAGATACCAAGTTCTTCTTTAGATTGGGTACATACAGTACTTCTTGTAGATGAATGGTGTTACCTTGATTCAACTGAAGAGTAACATTCCCAACTCCCTTCACGGAATAGGCGGCATTGTCTCCAAGGATAATTTCTAAATTTGTATCCTTTTCAATCAGATTTGAAAGAGCTTCCTTATATCCAGTGAAGTGCCTTGAGGTACCATTATCAATCAACCAATTTCCCAAAGTGTCTAGAGGAGATGCAGTGGAGAGGGCAGATATAAGATAAAATTATTTTTGCTTGTTATCAACAACATTAGATTCATCATGATTCATACCTGGTGTTTCTTGATCTCTTGGGAGGGCAACCATTTCCTTGATGAGGAGCGGGAGCATTCCTTTTTCCTCGGTTGTTGAATCTGCCATTCTTTTGGTTGTTGTTGCCCCTGAAATTGTTGTTGTTGTGGTTGTCATCATCGTGAGGTGTATCCCTTCTATTAGGACACTCTAGCATAGTGGCCAAACTTGTTGCAAATGAAGCATCTTCCCTTCCTTCCACTTTTTAAACCTGGCCTTCCTTGACATTGCTTTTTTGAACCTGCATTGTTCTTCTTTTTAGCATGAGTGGAGAATACAGTAGGATCATTTATATTTGAAGGAATATCTAGTTCCATCATCCTTGTTTCTTCTTGAGAACATCTAGTCAGAAATTCTTCAAACCCTGGAATCCTGTCGTTGTTAAGAATAGTAGTGTTGAACACATGCCATTCACAAGGGAGTCCTCCAAGGGCAATGACAATAAGCTCCCTATTAGCAATAGATTCTCCAATCGAAAGAAAATAACTTTTTTATCTCAATAATCCTCATGAAGTAGGATTGAATATCTTCATTTCTTCCTTTCTTTATATCCTTCAGCTTGTTCTTGAGGAAAAGAACTTGGTTTGCATTGCTAGATTTGAACATGCCAACCATCCTGTCATATATCTCCTTTGATGTGTTCAAATCAGAGATGTAAGCAACTAAATGCTTATGAATAGAATCCTTGCTGATCTTCTTGGCTTTAACTTCACCCTTCTTGTACTTTGTCTTCGCAGCAGCCAGTGCGTTTGAAGGAGGTTCTGAAATCTTTCCCTGCACATAATCCATAACATCTTGCTCTTCTAAAGTCAAATCAAGAGACATCTTCCATGCATGATAATCAGACTTATCATGAAGCTTATCATCAGACTTGAAGTAGGATGTGGAGGCCATTGAATCTTGTCCTTGACCAGTGATTGCTCCTCTTAGTGATTACTCTTCTCACTCTTGCTTCGGCTTTGTCTTTACCTCAGCTTTGATACCATGTTAATTTTAGATAACAATGGTATATTTTATGCTTAAAGCAATTTTACTTCAATTTCTTTATTAGCCCGATATCAATATCCAGTTTAACAATCACATCAACTTGATAGTAAAATGTAGATAGAACGTAAAAAATACCAGTGGAAGACAAGTCAAGACAAGAGGACACAAGATATGGCACCAGCTAGGGACAAACCCCAATGTGAGGAAACCCTTGATCAATTCTTCTTATAATTCTTCAAAAGTTTAGCAGAGAGAGAGTACAATATACAATTTTCATTTGCCCAATCAAAGTGAAACCTGACCAGTCAAACAGCAGTAACAAAAAGCCCTAACCAAAAAGTCAACATTCGTCAACAGGGAAGATTTTGACCTCCAAAACAGCTTGGTCAAACTCGGTCAACTCGGCCTCAATAGCTAGTCAAATCAGCCCAAAAACACTCTGAAAAAGTCCAATCAAATCTGGTCAACAAAAGTTAACGCAGCAGTGAGCCCTTTCATAATCAACGTTGGTCAAACAGCCTCGATTTTTGTGCCCAGAACTGTGGCCTACCCAAACAGATATACCCCACACAAAACCGCAGTCAAAACTGGTCAACATCGGTCAAAACAACCCTTTGCAATTTTTGGTCAATGCAAGGACATAAAAAGTACAATCTTTTCTTCGCACATGTGGAGAGAGAGAAGCCTTAGAAATCCGTACCCAATCAAGGAGAGAGAGATGTCTAAGTGAGTGAAATGCCAGAATGAGGAGGATGCCTCTTGAATTTATATGCAACGTTGAGGTGCAAATTAGATGACTAGCCGACCTTGACAATTTGTCCATAATCAAAATAAATTCATAATTCCATTTGTACATGTCAGAATGGGATGATCTTTAGATCAATCCTACACCTCTTGGAGAGAGGAAGCTAATAAAAATATCATTTGCCTCATATGAGTTATCCAAGGTGAAGTTTGGCCCTAGTTGCCAAATTTAACAGTATTCCCACTTTTAGGGTTGTAAAATCTTATGTATTAGAGGGTGGAAAAATAATCAAATCCCTTCGTGTAAATTAATTATTTTTTCTGGCACAATAAAATTAAATCCTAAGCCAGAAAATTAATTAATTAGAGTCAAAATTAAAATGTCTTAGGAAAAATAATTCTCCAAGTGGAAAATTTCGTGGGTCTAAAAGGAATCAATTTTTAGGGGTCCTCCACCAAGGGAATATTGTATATTTCAAGAAAATTTGGACCCTTGGACCTTGGTGGTTAAGTCAAAGTCAATTTTTTGAGAAAATTAGCTCAAAATAATGACTTTTGAGCTAATAAAAAATCGATCAAAAGAAAAATTCGAATTTTCCTCAAAAATAATTATTTTGACGGCTAAGATAAAAAGATGATCAAGTATTATTTGATGACCGAGATTATTTTAACAAGGATCAAAGAAGCTAGTCGTTATTTTTCCATTTGGAGGATTTAACTATAAATTAGATAGCCAGTTGAGTCTCTAGCCATCTGATTTCTGGCTAGTAAATTGTTGTTGAAGCGTGTGTAAACTATTGTCCCGCTGGGAACTATTTTTTTGCCATAATAAAGACTTTGGGGTGCAACTCAAGGTGTACTTGTTCATTGATTTGTAGTATGTACTGACTACGGGCTTCCTATGTTGTGCTTATATATGATTATTTTGAGATAATACATAGTGTTTGCAAGTACTTCAGTCCTTGGTCTCCAAGTACACAAACTATGGGCAAGGATCATTTTGCTTGGATCCTAAGTATTTGTATGGTGGATTAAATATTCGCTAAGGCTATAGTGTGCATGGGATTTCTAAAACATTTTTAACTATTTATCAAAGAAAAATACTATAAAAAATTATTTCTCAAAAATTATTTTAAAACATTTGTATAATTTGTAAAATTATTTTGTAAATTATTTTTGCTAATTGAGGTTTGGGGTTTTAAGAATTTTGTATATATTTGGGGTTTGGGTGTTGTATTTTTCATTTTGCAGGCTAGATCAAAGGATCAAGTTGAAGCAGAGCTAGATCTAGGCCCTTGAGGGTAAGATATAGTCTCTTCAAAAATTTACTGGGCTACCCACGGAAAAAAATTCAAAAAATTGAAGAGTTGAACCATAAAAATTTATGAGCAAGGGTTTCAAGGTTTTCAAGGCTCCTAGCCCCGGTTTTCTCCTCCAAGCCCCCAACGTCACCTCTCTGAATCTCTGCATCAAGCCTTCTGGCCTTCCTATGGCTGTTCATAAGTCGTAAGGCTCTTGTCCTGCCCTCTAACGCTCGCCATAAGCTATAGGGGGCTTTCCTCTCTCTCCTCGACCTTCCTTAGCCCTATGTCTTCCTCCACTAGCCCTTCGCCCCCCTCTGTGGAATTTTCCTCTTCCCTCCTCGACCTTCGACTCCCTCTGCTTTCCCTCATTGCTCCTCGCCCTTAAGCCGCAACCCTAAAAGGGTTTGCGGCTGCCTCTTTTGAGGCCTTCCCTAGGGTGTTGCGGGCCTTAAGGCCTCAAAACTGTAGGCCGCAACCCCTAGTGGGCCTTTTGGCCCTTCATAAGCCCAACGACAACCTCTTTTGGGCTTGTCGTAAGGCCTAATAGGCCTTTTACCCTAGCCACAGGCCTATTGAGGCCTTTTCCCTTCATTTTAGCCTCTCTCTTGCCCTCTCTTGGACCTAATCTGCCATATGCTTATCTCTGAAAAAATTTCTAGACTAATTGTTTGTGTTTTGCAGAGAAAATTGGTCCAAAGTTTGTATTTTTAGGTATCAAGTCATTGGACAATAATTTGCACAAGTTGGGCTAGTAGACTTCAAGGCCTAGGGCCTAAGGATTTGATCTCCTAACCCTTGTTCACTCACTGTTTTACTTCAGCAAGTAAATTAACTCATAACAATGATAAAAACATCCTAAATTGGCCCTCAAAATTACTAATAAGTTGCTTGGCATATTGAGGAATAAATTGCATAAGTTGGGCAATCATAGCTTGGCATGAACCTTGAAATTTTGGTGATTGATATTTCTGCATAATAAATCTGATATAACAGTGGCTAATCCATCCAAATCCTTAAGTTGGCTAAGTCTACTTGGTAGTTGGGTTTCTCTTTATGATATTGGGCAAGTATTCGCACATTAAATTGAGAATCTAAAGCAAATTTATTCACTGTTCTCATAAATATTTTCATGCTGTCATAGAAGTCACTTATTGCTCATAAAAAAATCATTGGAACATAAAGTGCACGAGTGTTTTCTTAGCTCTATATTTTGTTGTTACTTGTTCCTAGTATTTACATTGTGGAAGTGACTAATATTGTGTTTTCCTTGTGAGTTCATATGATACAAAGTTTGAAATTCACATCTAATAAGCTCACTCTCTAAGCACATCTCAAACCTTTGGTTCAAGTATATAAATTGTTCCTAAGTCTCTCCAATCCAAGTGGTATTGAAATAACTTGTTTCATTTGCCATCTAATTGGTGGTGATCTAGATTGCATCTAAGTGTTCTTAACTTCAAAATTGGTAAATCATACATTGGCTAAGAACACTTATTGTCTTTTGTGGATAATGGTCATTCGCTTATCATACTAAATCATTGGTTAACTGTTGTTTATCAATTTTGGATCTATATTTATTAAGCAATTGCATCTTGTGGATATCTTATCTCTTGTTGGCACTATTAAAATCTATCACTTGCCTTTTGGTTGAGATTACCTTTTCTAAACATTGTGAAGTACTTAACATCATAACTTGGGTAAAATATAACTAAGTACTTGAAGGAACATTTAAGTGATCTGTTAAAATTGGCAACTAGGGCCAAACTCCATGTGGGTCATCTTATTTATGGCAACTGATATTTTTCTTGGATTCCTCTCTTCGAGAGATGTTGGATTGATCTAAAGATCATCTGATTCCGACATGTATTCATGGAGATATGAATATATTTGTGTTATGTGACAATTCGTCAAGGTCAGTTAGCAACCAAATTACCCCATCTCAACCTCAACATTGCACTATAAATAGAGGTGGCCTTCAAGTCATTTTCACACACGCTTCTCCTAAGATCTCTCTCCACTCGTTTGGGTTTGGTGGCTAGAGAGATCAAAAGGGAGAAGCCCTAGACGCAGTTGATGGAGGAAGCCTATACGCTGTCTTAGAGGAGGTCAAGCCATGCCCTAGCCACAGAGAAAAGAAGGATCTGGCCGCAGTCCTAGAGGGGAGCTCTAGCCCTAGATGCAGTCAAAGGGAGCTTCTATATGCAGCCTAAAAAGAGCCCTAATCCGTTGATCTAAGAGGCCCTAAATCCGCAGTCATAATTTGCCCTAACCACAGTCAAAGGAGGAGGTTCCAGCCACAGTCACGAGTGGCTCTTCTACGCAGCAAGAAGAGGCTTTCTATACGCTGTCTAAGGGAGCTTCAACGCTGTCAAAGGAAGTCCTAAAAGAGCCCTAGCTGAAGAAAAGACAAAGGCATCTATACACAGTAAGACGCAATCAAGGGGAGGCTACTTCGTTGTATGAAGGCCCAACCGAGATCTAAATGAAGGCCCTAATCCGCAGTTAGGAAAGGTCCTAATCTACTGTCTTAAAGGAACTTATACTCAGTCCAGAAGAAGCCTTTATATGCTGTAAATGAAGGCCCTTATACACTGCC
>APFE030159417.1:0-21818 GCA_000404065.3 Pinus taeda
CTGATACACTTTGCCACATCCTGATACTCTTTGACATTAATTTTGGCTTCGCTTTTTCTCTGATACACTTTGATACTTGAACTGGGCCTCTCTCTTTCTTCTGATACGCTTAAAACTGCGAAATCGGGCCTTTTCTGCTCTTTTTGGCACAAAAAAGGCTGAGGAATCAAAAGATTCCCCAAAGAAAACTGCCTCAGAATTTCATTCTGGGCCTCCGAAGCCTCAATTTTGCACTTGCGCATTTTTTTCAGCTGTTGACGTTAGCATGACATCAACAGTACGGCGGATGACGTCAGCAGTGGGACCCTCTTGTGCGGTGATGACGTCAGCAGGGTGATGTGGCAATACGGCGGGGTGATGACGTGGCAGTACGGTGCAGGACGCAGGCAGGAAGGGGTGAGATGGTGGCAACTTGGCGGGTGACGTGGTGCTTATGTCACGCAAGGGGAGGGCGGTTTCTGGTTTTGGGTGCACTACTTTTGCGCCTGGGCGGTATTGGCAGGGGGGGCTCTGCGCACAGCTTGGAAGGCGACACGTGGCGGGAGTACGACAGCAAAACCGCCGATCTCCCGGGCGCTAATCTTCGGCATGTCAGGGCGCAAAAAGACCCGCCCACCGCAGATCTCGGGCTCTGGCGCTCGGACGACTGGCAGATGAGACGAGGTGGCGGACGGATAAGAAGGGGGCCGCGCGCCAATTGATTTTTAATTTTTTAATTCGGCGGGGGTAGAAAACTTTAGGAAAAGTGGGTTTTTTGGGTTTGAATGTGCGCGGGGTAAAATATTTTCATGCATGACTTTAGGATAAGGGCGGAAAGAGGGTTTTTATGCATAGGAGTGAGTCTCAATGCATTTGGAAGGGGTTTTTATCAACAACATGAGGGTTACTAAGCTTCAGACAAACTTAGTAATTCCCAAGGGATACTTATGGTTATTTTTCAACCAGGGGGAGGGGATAAGTATATAAGGGAGTTATTAACATAGTTTTTAGTAGGGGAAGGGGGAAATAGATAGGGAGCTATATAGTGAAAGTTAATAGTTAATATGACAGGTGATAAGAAAGTGCTAAGTATGTGAATTTTAGGCTATTAAGGGGAAAAATGATTTATAACGGGAGTATGAATATTCCTTGGGCAAAGCAGATATTTACCAAGGCAATTGATATGAAAATGATGAAACTGAGAGATATCAAGCAAATCTTGACCTCTTTGGGAAGTTAGTGAATGATTTGGGGAAGGGGGAAGAAGGGGGAGGTAGACATGCCTCGCTTGAATCCTTCAAATGGCCACTTCCTGATAATTGTGACCTGAACAGATATAACACTTGAAAACATGAAATTGATCACAAATCAACATTCTGCAACCTCAAAACTACCTACCCAACATACTTACCTAGCATTTTCTCTTCTTTTTGGTTTGGGTGCACTTAGACTTGTAGACCCAGCTTTTCAACTTTTTCTTTTTCTGTCCTCCTATCTACATCTACACTTATTTCATCCAGGGGCTCAGATTAAACTGTTGAGCACCCTTGCTTCTCTACCTAGCTAGGAATCTGCCAATATTAAACTGTTTGGACAGATGTTAATTCTCTATATTCTAAAACATGAAATTGAAACCTAGGGAGACCAAGATTAAACTGTTTGGACCTCCCTTTCACCGAAAATTCTTCAAAAATGGACTAGTACATCAAAATTGGAACACAGCAGTGGCACTTGAACTGATACATTCTCCTGGCGTCCTTCTTTGGCTTCTGTAGCAAACATGGAACATTGCAGCATGCAAAGAATGACATATTTGGCATGTAAAAAATGTCAATCATGAAAGATGAGTAACCTGCTGCAGTAGGAGGCTAACAGAAGGCATGTAGTTGTCACATATCTACTTAGAGATAAGCTACCACCATTCAAGCTAGTTTGTTTCATTATGAATTTCTACATTTTCAACACCTTCCATTTATTAATAGAAGAAAAGTTTCACTATATATTTATGCTTTGATTATAAATTTGTATTTCATTTTGTTCCCTTCAAAAATCTAGATCATAAGTATTTGGAAATATGGATGACTTGAATCAAGTTCCAACTACTAGGGCCATATCCAAATGTAAAACACTTGATGGCAATATATCTAACATTTGGCATCCAAAGAGTTTCAACTGATATTCTCGTAAGATTGATTCTAGATCCAGATATAATAATCACCTAACACATCATTGTTAGATTAGTTGACACATTAGCACAATTTTTTAAATAAATGTCGCATGCAGTGTGTGGGATATGACACATTATACTCCACATCAACAATAATGTGCATTGAACCTTGAAAATCCATATCAAGAAATGCCACATATCAAATGAAAAATCAATAAGTTTAAAGGAAAGAAGCTTAAATAGCCATATTTCACATCTCGGTATTCAATGGGTTGAAACTAATGATATTAAGTGTTCCACATGAATCCAAATACATTATGTTTGATTTCAATCCAACTTGATTGAACTTGTTTGAAAAGAATCTAGATCTCGAAGTAGAACACTAACATTCTGTATTCAAATGACTCAAATTAATAATATTTTCCTTTGATTTGGATTGAGATTACCCATATTCAAATATTTGGAATCTGAGACAATTAATCTAATCAATTTATGAATCACGTTATGATACTCTGTAAAATCATTTTCATAAAATTTTGACATTTTACAAATAATAATCTTTAAATCAAATTTAAGCAAATTGATATCATCAAAACAAATTATGAAAAAATTATAAAAAATGAAAGATGAATCAAATTGTAAATATGTACAAATTTATTAAAATTTAAATTAAATGATCATAAATTATTAAAATTCACAAAAGAAGTAAAAGTTAGAAGGATCCCATTATTTTATGAATAATTCATATAATGATGGGGGCTTGTTGTACAAGCTACGACATATGGCCAAGGGTTATGAAAGAGAAGCCAAGGGATTGAAAATCCTATTGTAGTTGGAAATGGGCCCAAGCATGGAGGCTTGGATAGTGGAATAAAGAGTTTGAATAAGTCAAAGAGTACCAAAATAACCTTTTTCAAGGAAAGAGGGATTGAAAAAAGAAGCAAATTCGATGGAACAAAATGAAACTAAAAATGGAATCGTAAACAAGCCATTCCAAATTGCATGTAGAATTTTAGGCGAGGGAAACCAAGAGATTTTTCACCATCCAAAACTACACCAACCCTTGGGGGACCAAACAAACAAATTGGAATGCATAAGGAGAGACTAAAGAAGTATGTTGAGGCATCTATAGTTTATTTCTATTTCAAGAAGATATGCCACAACTATTATGTTTGTTGGCACTTTATTCCATGTTATTTCAACGTGAAGAATGACAATAAAACTTCTGCAAAACAACCACAATTTTAGAGGAACATTGATGATAAGAGAATGTCAAGTAGCCTTTATAGTAGCAAGAATTTTTCCTAGCACTACAAGTTCAATGGATATTGTAAAGCCAAGTGTTGGAGGTTTCATTTAGAACTTCATCTCAGGAATTACAGAATCAAAAAAACGTTTTGAGAGCAAAGTGTGAAGGGAAGGAAGAAGGAGAAACCCAAGCCCCTATAACCCTTAAAACATACTAATTTTGACCCCTAACATCTATTATCTAATATATCTTCTAACTATGAGAACTATATCCCAAAAAGCATAACGTTATCATCATTAACACTTGAAATGTAATCATTATCACTAATAAACTCTCAACCATAACAAATATACTTGTTAACTAGTAACATTTGTGATCCATAACCTAATCCCATATACAAACATATTCTCTAACTCCTATATGCCCTAACCCATAACCTTTAGGACATGCCCAAAGCCTTTTCATTTTTAAACCTTAAACCAAATAACCCCTATCCCTAAATGCATATATCCTTTGGACTTAGCATTAATAACAAAAATTCCTAAATTAATATATCCACTATAGTTGATAAATACTATATTAACTTATAATCCTTAACACTCTGAAAACTCTCGATCCTTATAAATCCTCACCTTATAAACCCTTAAAAAAAACCCCCAACCCTTAATAACTATCCCTAATAAATGCTAACACATAATTCAAAACCCTAGTTTCTAACCCAAATAATCCTTAATTCCTCTATCCCATAGCCCCAAACATATATAAATCCTAATAAACTCCATTGTATGACCTTCTGAACCTTAATAACTAACCCACAATCCTTAATCCCCATACTCACTAAGTTTGAACGTTGGCCCCATTTAATGCTCACCGTGAGATGTCAGTGGATGACATTGGTGATGGGCGTGTTGGAAGATGTTCCATGACATTTCAAAAGAGTTTCGACAAATATTCCATAGATGGGAATGAGGAATTATGGCAATGAGACTGCATGATGAGTGTTGATGTAAACGTTGACCATCTCAAGGATTATGCAGGGATGTCACACATCCTTGAATCGTAAAACCCTCACATACCATCAAAGCATGTGCCTAGCCCAACCATGTTAAATTTCAATGCATACAAGAATAGTTTGAAGAAATTTCAACATTGGCCCCATTCACTGCTGACCATGTGACGTTGGTAGATGACATTGGTTATGGGCGTGTTGGAAGATTTTCCATATTGACATTTCAAGATAGTTTCGAAAAATATTCCATAGATGGGAATGAAGAATGATGAAAATGAGATTGCATGATGAATGTTGATGCAAACGTGGACAATCTCAAATATTATGCAAGGACATTACACATCCTTGAGTCTTGAAGCCCTCACTTACTATCAAGGCATGTGTCTAATCTAACCGTCAAATTTTGATGCATACAGGAATAGTTTGAAGAAAGTTCAATGTTGGTCCCATTCATTGCTCACTATGTGGCATCAATGGATGACATTGGTGATGGGCGTGTTGGAAGATGTTCCTTGACATTTTAAGAGATTTTTGATAAACATTCCATATATGGGAATGATGAATGATGATAATGCGACTGCATGATGAACACTGATGAAAACATGGACAATCTCAAAGATTATGTGGGGACATCAAGCACACTTGAGTCTTCAAACCATTGCATAATGGCAAGGCATGTGTATAGTTTACCAATGTTAAATATCTATGCATACAAGACATTTCTACGCATTCACTGCTCATCGTGCGACATCATTGGATGACATTGGTAATGGGCATGGTGGAAGACATTTCATTAAATTTCAAGAGTTTCGATAAAGGCCTAAATCCCCTAACCCCTATTCCTGCATTGACCTTTAAATCCATAAGCCCTAATTCCTAAAGTACCCTTAATCCCTAAACCCTACTTAATCACTAATCTCTTAACGCAAAATCCCTAAAACGCCTAACCCCTAAGACATCGACCCTTAAACACTTAATCCCTAATCCCTTATTCCATAAAACCTTATGCCCTAGGCATGACTTAAACATTAATCCCTTAACCAATCATCCTGAAGCCATTAAGCTACCTAACCTGTAAGCATCAAATCTCTTAGCTCTTGACCCTTAATCCATTAAACCCTAACTCCCAATCCCTTAACCCTTAATCCCTCAAGCCCAAATCCATAAATCCAATAATCCTTAAATCACCTATCCACTTAAACCCCAAAACCTTAATTATTTAACTATTTAGGCACATCTGACGCTAAAAAGGGAGCTAACCAAGGCAATAATATAGGTCTCAAAAAAGGAGCTAAATCTTGCGCTATTTCAGGGAAAATTTATGGCACTATTATGGCCTAAATGTTTTGGTCGGCATAAACAACACTAAAAATAGTGCCATCCCGATAAATAGTGCCGATGCTTTCAAAAATTTGGAGAAAAATACACTATAACAATCCATGGAAGCAAAAAAGGGAGCTAATCACAAGGATTTTTTGTAGTTTAAAAATCTATGAATCTTGAAAACTAAAGAAACATAAGAGGGATTATTCCATTCATGAGTTATAACTTGCAACTATAATTCATGTTCTTAAGATATGGAGGCATTACCTGATGGGGAGTGGATTTATATTAATGACTAACAAAAATGGGCTGAGATATTTGGTTTATTAGCCTCATTTGAATTTTTGATGAGAAATATGGCTATCTTTCTTAACGAGCATGACTTTGAGATAAAGCACTTAAGGGTAAAGAGAATAATGTAGCTTAGTAGGAGGATGCAAATGATTCACTTAGCAAAAAATGGAATATATGAATTTGATTTGAAATCTAGGGTAAATGAAGCCTTAAGCACTAATGAACAATTTGTGCATATTAAATAATTTTTGCAGCTGTAACCTATGAAATGTGAAAAACATCAAATAACAAATGGTGGGATGTTTATTTATTATAATTAGCTATACATACCCAACTACATAAATTTAAAGAGACTTCTCTTTGATGATTTACAAAAGAAGCCTTATTTGAGACATTAAAATATCAAAAGATGATCATGGCAATAAGGAAGTAGTATCGTTGGTCGAGGATGAAAAAGGAAATTGTGGAATATACTACTAGATACATAGAGTGTTAACACGTCAAGGGGGAAGACTAATGCCCTACGAGATTTTTATAGACCTTACCAGTCTTAGAGTGGAAATGGGAGATCGTAGCACTAGATTTAATCATTGGGTTGCCAAAGACAAAGAAGAAACATGATGCAATTATGGTAGTGGTTAGTAATCTAAGCAAGGTTTTTAGTTTCATTTCGTTAAATTCAACCCATAAGGCAATTGACATTATGGATAATTTTGTGAAGGTAATTTTTCAACTAGATGGTATGCCAAAGGCAATCATCGAGCGTTGGTGTGTAGCAATATGTAGAAATGTTCTCTCTCTTTTCATGACAATGATATATTGATATTCTAACTGTCCATTTAACACTAATTTAAATCATCCCTATCTTATTTTAGAGGATTTTAGTCCAAAATCACTGCCAAGTTGACATTGAAATAGTCTAAAATCAAAACATTTAATATTTTAACCATTTTAAGCAATTTTAAGAGGGAAATCTTTGATGTGACTAGGGGTTTAACCCTAATTGTTATCTACCACCAATGGCTTTCGCAAATTTCATCCTAAAAAACCCTCTCTCCCTAGCAAGGAAGAATTACTTCTCATTGGGACCTTGTGTGCCTTCCTTAGCTATAAGTGTCACATCCTTCAAGGATGTACTGTTGCGAGGGAACCTTGGAGGGCCCTTACCTCAATACCCTCAAATCATAATTGTAAATTAAACTCATAGATAAAGACACAATAAAACAATTTGCATTCTATATTTAAAATTTTGATTTAACATTTTGATGAAGTACTTATATATAGACCAATTGTTTGGTTTGCAGTGTTTCAACCCACATACTCAACGCGATGTTTCAATTGCAAAAATTATTTAAATGTTCTTTACCAACTTGATTGAGTCTTCCTTCTCCATCTTGGTCTATGTAAAAAATTATTTACAAGGGCATTTATGTAACATTTTATTATATTTATTTGCAATCAGGATATTTTGTAAATTTTCATTTTTATGATTGTCCTAGTTTGTATGCTACTTTGAAATGTAAATAATGTTGACAAGATGGTTATATATATATGAGTGGTCGTATTTATAATGAAAATAGAGGGTTATGTTTTATAAATGTTAAATATGCGAAAAAAAATATATCTTTATTTCACTTGTCTTGTTCCTCCTTATGATCTTGTACAAATACAGGTTTGTATTGGCTCTGCCAACTCAGTATAATTAGTTTTTGTTACATTAACATGAATACGATCTTTTAATGGCTACGCCAACTCAGTATCATCAGGATTTGTTACATTAACATAACTTCCAACTCATTATAATTAGCCTTTATCACATTAACATACATTGATTTGAAGACGTGTTTCAACAATATCATTGCAGAGTTTTGAATTCTCAGCAGTCGTTGGTGGTTGAGTTGAAGGCTTCAGAATCATATGCATGTTCCGAACCTGAGTCAGAACCTGACAAGGGGAATGACAAAGGGAAGCAAATCATTGATGCGGAGCCCAGCGCCACTATTGCCACTGCCAAGGTCCAGAAGAATGAGCCCAAATATCCAGAGGAGGGGGAGCATCGTTTCCACTCATAAATGTGGGTAAAGGGTTCACCACTACAATTCATTATCGACAATGGCAACCAAAATAACCTCATTTCAGTAAAGGTCATGAAGCAGTTGGGACTACCAACCATACCACACCCGCAATCGTACAACATCAGGTGGCTTCACCAAGGATGGGATCTCCGACTTCGCCCGTAGTGTCACCTTCCCTACAGTATCAAGCCCTTCACAGATGAAGTATTGTGTGATGTTGCACCTCTTGATGTTTGTGATGTATTATTAGGCCAACCATACTTGTGGAAGCGACAGTTTGTGTATGAGTCAAGGCCTCGTGTTGTTATTATTTCTTTGGGTAATTCATTATACAGGATACTGGAGGTAGCCCACCTACTGCCACCTCTTTGATCTCTACTAAGAAATGCAACAAGATCATCTCCCAGACTAGAAAATTCATTTTCTGTCTGCTTCACTCCCTAAGCAAGGGGAAGATCGTCACCACATCCATGACCCTCGTGAAGGGTTCCTCCACACAACATCAGTAGCATATGGATAAGGTCATGAAAGAATACGGGAACATCTTTTCCTCACCGACAGGGGTATCGTTGCACTGTTAGGTGAAACATTCATTTTATCTGACTCTTAGAGCACCTCTACCCAACGGGTCGATATATCGCTGCTCCATTCAGGAAAATGCCAAGTACAAGCAGCGACATGATCAACATTAGGTACCACACAAGTTTCAAGTGGGTGACAAAGTCTGGTTGTATCTGTAGAAAGAACGCCTTACAAGAGCTCATCATAAGCTTAGACCACTTCGATATGGTCCTTACACCATTACCAAGGCTGTGGGAAACAATGATTTGGATCACAACATTCCCCCATTCCTTCACTTCAATCAAGTGTTGAATGGGGACTACCCTCAACCGTGCTTCCCACCATTACTGGACACCTCAGAGGTTGCAGAACAACTCACGAAGGACCAAGTTCAGCAGAAGTTTCCTCATCTCATGGAGGAGCTCAATGCAATGGGGACCATTGATTCCTAAGGGGGGAGTAATGATCCACTTGGATGTTGGTGGCCACCCACCTATCCCACTTGTACCCCCACAACTATCTCTTTCAGTTTTTTAGTTTCCTTAGTTGTAGCACAATTTACTATTTTTGGCAGTTTTTCGGGTAGTGAACTTCCAGAGCCGTTTTGAGGCCCTAAACGACGTTTTTTTTGGGAAACTGGGAGCAACATGTTTTCATGGACTAATGCTTCTCATCCCAAAGTTGTAGTCCTCGGATAGATCTTTCTAACGAGGTATTGTGCGCGTCAAATGAAGATTGTATGCCAAAGTTATGACCCCGGGAAGTTGATGTACCAATTTACCCAAAATGGGGCCCATAGTTTAGCGCTTCATCTCCTAGGGTTAGGTTTTTGGATGTTTAGGGTTTTCCACTATTTCTCAACAATAAATAGGCCTTCAAGCCTCATTGTAAGATAGTTCAGAGGCATGTAGCCACCACATCTCTTCTCAGAGATAAGCTACCATCGCCCTAGTTGGTTTATTTCCATTTCTGTTTGTAAGCATATTTCAGGATTTTACATTAATGAAATGAAGTATTATTTCTACTGCATCTCTACATTTATGGTTATTTCTATAATTTTTTGCGTTCCTGTTTAAATTCGGTTCAACTTCCATTGAAAGTATTTCCTGAGCCTCAACTAACCTGTCATTGTCTGCTTTGCAACTTTTGATCTCTTCTCTCATTCTCTTCAATTTATCTACTATAGCAGGAGAATACGCTTCTCCTTCTTGCCTAATTGATCTGTAGGGGGAGTCATAGGAACTATAGTCTACCATTTTGTTTGTCATCTTGAATTATCTTCTTCCTGCCAGGATACCATGTCAGATAAACCAAATAGATACCAAAATCAAGTCCATACCTTAGTGATGTTCAGAGGAGGCTTATGTCATCTACAATATCAGTCCACATTAGCATGTACATGCATAATAATAAGCATATCTGTGTAATAAAATAACATCACAACAACATCATGCATGATCATACAAACTATATACCTTGATCCCATGCATGGCAACCATAACCTTGACAACATCAGACCTATCCAAAGAGAGTGAAAACATGCTTTGATACCACCCTGTTGTATCAGATATGACTGAAAGAGAGTGCTACCCACTCTGATACCTACCTATAACCGCCTCCTCCCACATTTACCCACTTTCATTGCCTTTCTGGAGGAAAACATCAGCTAAGGGTAACTATGATATGACTCAACCTCCTTCGTGACCTTAACGAAGTGGAGTCGACAATTGAAGACCTTATTGACTTCCCTTAAGTGCCACAAGACCTACAGGAGTAACCTAACCCCTCCAGGTGTCCAACCCCTCAGAAAACTCACTTTTTCCCTGACCTTGAGCCCCAGTCACTCCCTTGCCAAGGTCTCCATGTGAGTATGGGTTCCCAGTGGCTCCCATAGGCTTACATGAGTGCAACTCTAGCATTTTTCTGCCAGTGTTATGCCAACGACTATGAGAATTAAGGCTACTTTCTAGGACTGGGCTAAGCCTCTGCTATAAAATCCATGAAACTTCCAGAACCCATAAAATGCATGAAGACAATGCTTACAAGCCAAAACTAGTACGAGGACTTGACCTGACCATCCCCACCCGAGATTGACATTTCGTCAAACACTTGGTAGATATATAACCTACAGGCCATGAGTGCTAGTCTGAACATAAGGGACTGAAAACTTAATTGAGGTTTAACAAGAAGGGTCTCTACCTTCTCACATTAGTTGTCATATAATCAATTAGGTCTTGCATTCATTATTTATTTAGTTACAAGCAAAAACATGAATAGATCCATGACTGAGAACTATCATATAACCATGCTTATAACCAGCATATAAGCAAATAAATAACAATAAGGGAACAACCATTAAAGCCGCATAATAACAAATACATTTCCTTACAAAAAGCAAGAGAAACTTAGCTTTTATTAAACATAATAAAATACCGACTAAGTTCGGGACTTCCACGTTCCACTCGACCATAGATTGGTTGAGCTAAATCTCTCTTCAACCAATCACCCCCATGCCATATTCCAAGCATGATTGTAGGATCTCATGAGATAAACCAATATAAAGACAATTAAGGGAATCCAGAGGTTAAACCACGACCGCCTTATAATTTCTTCACCATCCTTGAGGAATTTTCTTGTCTCCACCCTAAGGATTTATCGTTTATCCCACCATTACCGGTCAAGGGATTCCTAGGCCTTTGGGAATTTTACTGAGAGCACCACATCCTAAATTTGAAAACCATCTGGCAATCCAAAGCTCAAATCGACAATAATCCCATCACACCATGGTTATTCATAAATGGAAAGGCTAGGCTAAAATCCATTGTCAAATCTCAACAACATCTATGCCAATGACAACAAAAGAACCATATACCAACATGCACACACCATGCATGTCAAAACCAACTAGGAAATCACACATGCAATATGTTACCTGCAAGTATTCCTGTTGGAGCTGCTTGATCCTTGCCTTCCTTTTGTTTCCTTGTCCTTCTTTCCTTTCCTTTCCTTTCCTTTCCTTGCTTACTTACTTTCTTTCTCCTCTCTGAAGCTAATTCCAAAATTGAATTGAAAAAAAGGTACCAACTAATCCTCATAAGTCTTTTTTATTAATGAGTCCTCTATTTTCTTCAATTTTCGTCAATTTTCCTTCATTTTTTCTCCTCACATGCAACCCGTGACGTTTCACTTTCCTTTTCCATTAATTTCCATGCTTTTCATTAATAAATTGCTAAAAATGTCATTTTTCCTTTCTAAAGCCTTAGTTGTTGCCTTTTACAATCTTGCTTAGCCATAAATACATCAAATAATGCCCACTATGATATTTTTCCCAACATTCAGCTTGGGATAAGTGACCCTTCCCCTTGGTCTTTTTTAACCTTTATTAACTTTTATTATATGATATTTTAACTCGGGGCTGTTACATATCCATCCCCCTTAGGGGAATACCATCCTCATTGGTACACCACACCTAGAGCTAGCAAAACTGCTGAAGAGAAAAATAATGGTTATGGACCTTTATAGCCCAACTCATTGCAATGTTTACAATAACATCCTGCTCAAAAGAAAAACCACCATGACAACATGACAATATAAAAGCCATACCGCTTATTGGATCTTTATAACTTAGCTTATGGCGATATTAACAATAGAAAGAATTTTCCTTCACTGCAAAAGAATGAAGGATACATAGCCACCATCTAATCAACTATCTCCCATGTAGTTTCATCAGGCCCAAAGAGCTTCGAATGCACGCTAACCTGCTTGAGTGCTCTGTTCCGGAGGATGAGATGTTTCCGCTACAATATGCTTTGGGGTTCTGGCCAAAATTATCCTTCTTACTCCACCTGCAATACATACCAATCAATAACATGATCAACATACTTTACATATCTTTTAGGCAAAAAAACATGAAAAAAATCATGGACTTTCACTGTCAGAGGTAGTGCAAGTATGTAGGCCACTGGTCCAATCTTCTCAAGGATCTCAAAAGGAATGTAATATCATGGTGCCAACTTGGAACATGATCCAATCATCAAGGATATATTCTTGGGATTAATGCACAAATAAACATGCTTCCCAACCTGAAACTCCTTAAATGCCCTGTTTTGGTCTGCATAACTTTTCTACCTATCCTGTTCTACCTTTAGATTCTTATTTATAACCTACATTTCCTATTCCATGTCTGAAATCATGTATGGTCCAATAAGTAACCTTTTCATTGGATCAATCCAGCTGATGGGAGTGTTACACCTCTGCCCAAACAATGCCTCAAATGGATTCATCCTCAGTGACTCTTGATAATCGTTGTTGTATGCAAACTCAACCAATGGAAGGTACTCCTCCCATCTCCTCTGCTAATGCATGACATACATCCTCAACATATCCTCTAGTATCTTGTTGACCCTCTTTGTCTGTAAATATGTTTGTGGATAAGTTGTGTTGAGGGCCAAATTTGTACCCAATCCGACAAACAACTCCTTCCAAAACTTGGAAGTGAACTTGGCATCCTTGTCCGACACAATCTTCTTCAGAACACCATGCAATCTCACAATCTCCCTGATGAAGGCTTGTGCTACCTCCGTGTTTCTCCCTCCCATTCACCGAATGTTGATAGCTTTGCTAGCTCTTGGGAAGGCCCAGAAGGCCTAGGCTTACCAAGTATTCTTTAGGGACATTAACACCGACCTCGCCAACTCATCACAACACTACGTAAACTTGCTCAAATACTGCGAAATTGTGTCATTCTTTTGCATATTGATGCTTCAAAGTTTATCGTTGAGTCACAACTTGCTGTGTTCACTATTATTCTCGAACAATTCTGTTAGCATTTTCCATATCACAAATGAATTTTCTTTTCCATGGATATTCAAGAGAATATGATCTTGTATTCCCTCTAATATTATTCTCCTCGTCTTGGCTACATATTTATTTCACTGAGCAAGGTTTTGGACATCAGATGCTTGAGATTTTGCAAAATCTATCTTGATGTATTCTAGAAATCCATTGTCATCCAACAGCGCCTCCATATGATCCTTCAATGCAACAAAATTTGGGTGCCTTCAAAGGCATACTATAGCCTTAGTCCATTAAAGACCATCTTCTCAGCTCTGAACAAATCCTGCTACACTGATCTTCAAATTCAAACCTCTCAGAAACAACTTTTGCTATAATGTGAATCCAACTCTAATACCATGTAGAAATTAGGCTGTAGATTTGCAACTTCTCACGAATTTTTAATTAAAACCACAAGACACAAACCTACTCTACTGCTATGTAAATGTTATTTCACAATTTAGAACATAAATCTCAGACATGCAAGAAGAAATAACACACATGCAACAAGTATTTTTATCTAGGGAAAACATTCTACTAAAAACCCTAATGCCTGCTTCCATTAATCAAATGAATAAATATGTATTACAATTACTTCACTCAATGAGCTCACCCTGCAAGTGCAAAACCTATCTCTTTACTCACAAAAGGCCTCTGACCTAGACTTAGTCAATTTTTTCTTCGGCTTGAGCTCCTGTTTACTTGAACTGTTCCTTGAGGAATTAGTCCCTATTATTTATGAAATTCCTCTAATTGAATTGAGAAATTCCTTAGGCTGATCATATGACTACATGCAACAAATGTACACACAAGACTAGTCTACAATTGATGTTACACTGCCTTGGAATCTCCACCTCAAATGGGTAACTCGAATTCTCTAAATTTATTAGCTATGTTTGGATAATTGATCAATTAACTGGATGATTAATGAGTTTTACTGAATTCCTACTACACAACTTGACCCTCCACTAGTTCTTCCAACAATTGGAACTAGTTTAATTGAAAACAACCTGAGATAACTGACCTTGATTGCTACAAATAGCAACCACACATGCAGAACTGAACTCTAACTCGTCCAACTTGAATTTACTAAGTAAACTGGGTGACACAAGTGATGTCTCACAAGTTAACATCATCCAAGTTGTTTACTGATGTCGAAATTTAGATTTTCTCAGTTTAATGAAGGAAAAATCAAATTGATAATTTCTTGCTACAATTTTCAATAGATATCAGTGGCCATCCACCTACTCTACTGACTCAAAGGAAAATTCTCTATCTTAGGAGGTTTTTTACATTTCTTTCGGTTGCTAAACTTCTAGGGCCATTTTGAGGCCCTAAATGATATTTTTTTACATGGCAAAGACCCATGCTTTGTTAGTGCAAATGTGTAATTCTTGGCTAGACCTTTCAAACATGCCACCTAGCCTGCCAAACAAATATTGTATGCAAAATTTATGACCCTAGGAAGTTGATTTACTAACTAAACCTAATGGGGCCCATAATCCCTTTGGCTTTTCATCTCTTAGGGTTAGGTTTTTCAATATTTGGGTTTTCCTCATTGCTTGTGATGTTAGAATGGTCCTTTCGACCTCATTGTAACTCACTTTGGTGAAGGCATGTAGTTGTCACATATCTACTTAGAGATAAGCTACCACCATTCAAGCTAGTTTGTTTCATTATGAATTTCTACATTTTCAACACCTTCCACTTATTAATAGAAGACGAGTTTCACTATATATTTATGCTTTGGTTATAAATTTGTATTTCATTTTGTTCCCTTCAAAAATCTAGATCATAAGTATTTGGAAATATGGATGACTTGAATCAAGTTCCAACTACTAGGGACATATCCAAATGTAAAACACTTGATGGCAATGTATCTAACATTTGGCATCTAAAGAGTTTCAACTGATATTCTCGTAAGCTTGATTCTAGATCCAGCTATAATAATCACCTAACACATCATTGTTAGATTAGTTGACACATTAGCACAATTTTTTAAATAAATGTCGCATGCAGTGTGTGGGATATGACACATTATACTCCACATCAACAATAATGTGCATTGAACCTTGAAAATCCATCTCAAGAAATGCCACATATCAAATGAAAAATCAATAAGTTTAAAGGAAAGAAGTTTAAATAGCCATATTTCACATCTCGATATTCAATGGGTTGAAACTAATGATATTAAGTGTTCCACATGAATCCAAATACATTATGTTTGGTTTCAATCCAACTTGATTGAACTTGTTTGAAAATAATATAGATCTGGAAGTAGAACACTAACATTCGGTATTCAAATGACTCAAATTAATAATATTTTCCTTTGATTTGGATTGAGAGTACCCATATTCAAATATTTGGAATCTGAGACAATTAATCTAATCAATTTATGAATCACGTTATGATACTCTATAAAATCATTTTCATAAAATTTTGACATTTTACAAATAATAATCTTTAAATCAAATTTAAGCAAATTGTTATCATCAAAACAAATTATGAAAAAATTATAAAAAATGACAGATGAATCAAATTGTAAATATGTACAAATTTATTAAAAATTAAATTAAATGATCATAAATTATGAAAATTCACAAAAGAAAGAATTAGAAGGATCCCATTATTTTATGAATAATTCATATAATGATGGGGGCTTGTTGTACAAGCTACGACATATGGCCAAGGGTTATGAAAGAGAAGCCAAGGGATTGAAAATCCTATTGTAGTTGGAAATGGGCCCAAGCATGGAGGCTTGGATAGTGGAATAAAGCGTTTGAATAAGTCAAAGAGTACCAAAATAACCTTTTTTAAGGAAAGAGGGATTGAAAAAAGAAGCAAATTCGATGGAAGAAAAGGAAACTAAAAATGGAATCGTAAACAAGCCATTCCAAATTGCATGTAGAATTTTAGACGAGGGAAACCAAGAGATTTTTCACCATCCAAAACTACACCAATCCTTGGGGTACCAAACAAACAAATTGGAATGCATAAGGAGAGACTAAAGAAGTATGTTGAGGCATCTATAGTTTATTTCTATTTCAAGAAGATATGCCACAACTATTATGTTTGTTGGCACTTTATTCCATGTTCTTTCAACGGGAAGAATGACAATAAAACTTCTGCAAAATAACCACAATTTTAGAGGAACATTGATGATAAGAGAATGTCAAGTAGCCTTTATAGTAGCAAGAATTTTTCCTAGCACTACAAGTTCAATGGATATTGTAAAGCCAAGTGTTGGAGGTTTCATTTAGAACTTCATCTCAGGAATTACAAAACCAAAAAAACGTTTTGAGAGCAAAGTGTGAAGGGAAGGAAGAAGGAGAAACCCAAGCCCCTATAACCGTTAAAACATACTAATTTTGACCCCTAACATCTATTATCTAATATATCCTCTAACTATGAGAACTATATCCCAAAAAGCATAATGCTAACATCCTTAACACTTGAAATGTAATCATTATCACTAATAAACTCTCAACCATAACAAATATACTTGTTAACTAGTAACTTTTATGATCCATAACCTAATCCCATATACAAACATATTCTCTAACTCCTATATGCCCTAACCCATAACCTTTAGGACATGCCCAAAGCCTTTTCATTTTTAAACCTTAAACCAAATAACCCCTATCCCTAAATGCATATATCCTTTGGACTTAGCATTAATAACAAAAATTCCTAAATTAATATATCCACTATAGCTGATAACTACTATATTAACTTATAATCCTTAACACTCTGAAAACTCCCGATCCTTATAAATCCTCACCTTATAAACCCTTAAAAAAAAACCCCAACCCTTAATAACTATCCCTAATAAATGCTAACACATAATTCAAAACCCTAGTTTCTAACCCAAATAATCCCTAATTTCTCTATCCAATAGCCCCAAACATATATAAATCCTAATAAACTCCATTGTATGACCTTGTGAACCTTAATAACTAACCCACAATCCTTAATCCCCATACTCACTAAGTTTGAACGTTGGCCCCATTTAATGCTCACCGTGTGATGTCAGTGGATGACATTGGTGATGGGCGTGTTGGAAGATGTTCCATGACATTTCAAAAGAGTTTCGACAAATATTCCATAGATGGGAATGAGGAATTATGACAATGAGACTGCATGATGAGTGTTGATGTAAACGTTGACCATCTCAAGGATTATGCAGGGATGTCACACATCCTTGAATCGTAAAACCCTCACATACCATCAAGGCATGTGCCTAGCCCAACCATGTTAAATTTCAATGCATACAAGAATAGTTTGAAGAAATTTCAACATTGGCCCCATTCACTGTTGACCGTGTGACGTTGGTAGATGACATTGGTTATGGGCGTGTTGGAAGATTTTCCATATTGACATTTCAAGATAGTTTCGAAAAATATTCCATAGATGGGAATGAAGAATGATGAAAATGAGATTGCATGATGAATGTTGATGCAAACGTGGACAATCTCAAATATTATGCAAGGACATTACACATCCTTGAGTCTTGAAGCCCTCACCTACTATCAAGGCATGTGTCTACTCTAACCGTCAAATTTTGATGCATACAGGAATAGTTTGAAGAAAGTTCAATGTTGGTCCCATTCATTGCTCACTATGTGGCATCAATGGATGACATTGGTGATGGGCGTGTTGGAAGATGTTCCTTGACATTTTAAGAGATTTTTGATAAACATTCCATCTATGGGAATGATGAATGATGAAAATGCGACTGCATGATGGACACTGATGAAAACATGGACAATCTCAAAGATTATGTCGGGACATCAAGCACACTTGAGTCTTCAAACCATTGCATAATGTCAAGGCATGTGTATAGTTTACCAATGTCAAATATCTATGCATACAAGACATTTCTACGCATTCACTGCTCATCCTGCGACATCGTTGGATGACATTGGTAATGGGCATGGTGGAAGAAATTCCATTAAATTTCAAGAGTTTCGATAAAGGCCTAAATCCCCTAACCCCTATTCCTGCATTGACCTTTAAATCCGTAAGCCCTAATTCCTAAAGTACCCTTAATCCCTAAACCCTACTTAATCACTAATCTCTTAACGCAAAATCCCTAAAACCCCTAACCCCTAAGGCATCAACCCTTAAACACTTAATCCCTAATCCCTTAATCCATAAAACCTTATGCCCTAGGCATGACTTAAACATTAATCCCTTAACCAATCATCCCAAAGCCATTAAGCTACCTAACCTGTAAGCATCAAATCTCTTAGCTCTTGACCCTTAATACATTAAACCCTAACCCCTAATCCATTAACCCTTAATCCCTCAAGCCCAAATCCATAAATCCAATAATCCTTAAATCCCCTATCCACTTAAACCCCAAAACCTTAATTATTTAACTATTTAGGCACATATGACGCTAAAAAGGGAGCTAACCAAGGCAATAATATAGGTCTCAAAAAAGGAGCTAAATCTTGCGCTATTTCAGGGGAAATTTATGGCACTATTATGGCCTAAATGTTTTGGTCAGCACAAACAACACTAAAAATAGTGCCATCCCGATAAATAGTGCCGATGTTTTTAAAAATTTGGAGAAAAATACACTATAACAATCCATGGAAGCAAAAAAGGGAGCTAATCACAATGATTTCTTGTAGTTTAAAAAGCTATGAATCTTGAAAAATAAAGAAACATAAGAGGGATTATGCCATTCATGAGTTATAACTTGCAACTATAATTCATGTTCTTAAGATATGGAGGCATTACCTGATGGGGAGTGGATTTATATTAATGACTAATCATAATGGGCTGAGATATTTGGTTTATTAGCCTCATTTGAATTTTTGATGAGAAATATGGCTATCTTTCTTAACGGGCATGACTTTGAGATAAAGCACTTAAGGGTAAAGAGAATAATGTAGCTTAGTAGGAGGATGCAAATGATTCACTTAGCAAAAAATGGAAGATATGAATTTGATTTGAAATCTAGGGTAAATGAAGCCTTGAGCACTAATGAACAATTTGTGCATATTAAAGAATTTTTGCAGCTGTAACCTATGAAATGTGAAAAACATCAAATAACAAATGATGGGATGTTTATTTATAATAATTAGCTATACATACCCAACTACATAAATTTAAAGAGACTTCTCTTTGATGATTTACAAAAGAAGCCTTATTTGAGACATTAAAATATTAAAAGATGATCATGGCAATAAGGAAGTAGTATCGTTGGTCGAGGATGAAAAAGGAAATTGTGGAATATACTACTAGATACATAGAGTGTTAACAGGTAAAGGGGGAAGACTAATTCCCTACGAGATTTTTATAGCCCTTACCAATCTTAGAGTGGAAATGGGAGACCGTAGCACTAGATTTAATCATTGGGTTGCCAAAGACAAAGAAGAAACATGATGCAATTATGGTAGTGGTTAGTAATCTAAGCAAGGTTTTTAGTTTCATTTCGTTAAATTCAACCCATAAGGCAATTGACATTGTGGATAATTTTGTGAAGGTAATTTTTCAACTAGATGGTAGGCCAAAGGCAATCATCTCTATAAGGATATGAAATTTATGTCAAGTTTTTGGAACGCATTATTTTAAAGGTTTGGAACTTGGCCAAATTTTACAAAGTTATGTTTAGAAAAAAAGAATGAATCAAATATTAGAAGACATGCTTTGTAGGTACATGATAGGAAAACTAGTGAAATGGGAATACCAACGAAATTTGTTAGAGGTTTCCTACAACAATGGCTACCAAGAATCACCAAAGATGAGCCCGTTATATTCACTTTACAAAAAAACATGTAACACCTAGGTGAAATAGATTAATCTAGAAAAAAGGGTTGTGATTGGATAAAAAAGGCTAAAGCAAATGGAACAACAGGTCTTAAGAATCAAGTAAAATTTGAAATCATCTCAATATATAGATACAAGAGTTATGTTGACCTAAACCAAACAAATAGAGAATTTAAAGTGTGGGACCATTGTATCTCAAGGAAAAGCTACATAAAAGTTCCATAATGTTGGTAACTTGTGCCAAGCTTGAACCCATATACCACAAGCCTTTTAAAATCCTTGAATGGATGGAACTTATAACATAAAGGCTTGCTTTACCACTAAATGTTAAAACACATGATGTTTTACATATTCATTTCTTGAAAAGCACGTGCGTGATCCTAGCCACATAATTGATTTGGTTGTGATTCATGGGGAACTAGGGGGAGAGTTCTAGCTAGAGCCCATATGTATACTTGATAGGAAGGAAATATTTCTTCATAACTAAGCCTTCGACAGTTAAAGGTGTAATGGGAGTACTTTTGTTCAAATGAAGAAACATGGGAATTAAAGGATACCATGAAAGAGGCATACCCATTTTTTCCACTTCTTAAGACTACTTAACACCGAGGATATTGTTATTTGGAGGGTGAGGGGGTGTTATATCCTCATTTTGATGCCCTAAAAATTTTTTATTTTCTTAGTGCAATTAGGGTTAGCATAATATTTCTGAAATGGTGATAATTACCTTTAATTTAGATCTTCTTTAACTTTTATTCCAATATATCATTTAGTAATTATGCTCCATAACTTCAACCATAAATAAAAATAGAACAATAGAGACCACAATGCATAAGAGAGGATAAGATTTACCTTGGGAAAACCCACCAAGGGGAAAAACCCAACAACTGTTTCAATAAAGAAATTCATTTGTTCAAGAAGAGACACACCTAGACCTATGTGAAAACCTTGTCTTCCCCTCCAAGTCAGGCCTCCCAATTTGATCCAACAATTTTCTTTACTGATATGTCAAAAAATTTGACCTTCTGCATCAACTTCAGAAACTCATCTTTCTGTGGCTTCTTCAAAAACTTGAATTTCTGTTGCTTCTGTGGCTTCTTTAGAAACTTTGTTTTCTGCATCTTTTGTGGCTTCTTCAGAAACTCGACTTTTTGCGATTTCCGCGACTTTTTCAAGATCTTGACTTTTTGCGACATAAACTGCCTAGAAAAATTGTGAATAAGAAATATAGAGAAACTATCCACATGTGCAAGCGCACGAGAGAGAGAGAGAGAGAGAGAGAGAGAGAGAGAGAGAGAGAGAGAGAGAGAGAGAGATTAATTTCATCCTTCTTTTCATCCTCCTTGTCCTTCACTTGCATGCTCAACATCTATCTTGTGTGAGAGAATACGAATGCCCAAGTGGAGGAGGTAAAATAACCTTTATATAGTGATATTACTATGCCAAATTGGTGTCTCTTGTCTAGGGCCGACTTGACTTGGAGGGAAGTTGACTTGTCACTTTTGGAGCCAAAATTTACATTTCAAAAATTCAAATTTTCATCTTTAA
>APFE030159430.1:0-46774 GCA_000404065.3 Pinus taeda
GCCACTCATATTAATTTTTGTTGAACATACTTGTTTCCTACACTTAAATCAAGTGATACCAATTGAAGAGAATAGAGAAAGACTTAGGAAACATGCAAATTTTCCATCACATAGTACATTGTGATACACTTTTCTCCCCTTAAACTTTTCCTTATCCTTTCGACACAAGTATTTTTCTTTGGTACCGATTAAATGAGTTGTAATATTGTACCAAGCCACAATTAAAGCTACTCCTAAAGTCAAATATAATATTGCACCAATGGTTGATCCAAATACCAAGATCTCTCCTTTTTTATACCAACTATATAAGCTACATTTCTATTGGCGTACAACTAAGCCATTGCATACTAATTCCAACAACAAAATTCTTCCCCTACTTAACATGAAAATATACTTATGCTCATTACTATTTAACCTAATTGTGCTAACCACTTATAAGATTGAAATAAGACAAAAAAAAAAGATTTGAAAACTTTTCATTTCTTGTTTTGCTTGAACAATCAACTACCCCTGAACACATGCTACTGCTAATATTGCATCTCCCCCTGAGATTATTCACTATTCTTCTCTTTGACCTCCTAAAATACACCTATTGTTGAAAAAACTCGACATACTCCCTATTTTCTTTTTCTTATTAGATATTCCTACAGATCTGTCTTTACTTTTGACACCAACTTTTGACACCATCTTTACTTCAATTCAATTTTCATATTTCTTTCTATCCAAATGAACATTACATACTTCCCTCAAGATATCTTCAATGGACCTTTCAAATCACCATTATTGACTTGTATCTCACCATCAATGATTTGTATTGTCTTTATGTTACTTGAGGTGTTGTTGTCCCTCAATTTTATTTTACTAATGTGGTAAGAGAGATAACATTCTCATACTACAATCTTTCAATTTAAATTTATTAAGGACATATGCATCATTTGAGGTCCTAGTTATTGTGGCTACAATTTACCATATTCTCCCTTCCTTATTTTACATCCTTTAGATGTGAATGTGACCTATTTTTTGTTATTAACCATTCGACTTACACTTAAAACATTTTTGTTTAAAACTTCAACAAACAAGACATATTTAGCCTCACTTTTCTCATTGTCAAGGCAAACTAATCCTTTTCCCATTATTCTGGATGGTGTATTGTCTTTGAGAATGACATTGGCTTTTTTTACTTCCTTTAGTGAGATATGTTTGCCTTAGTATCCTGTTGTGTGACTTGAGCAATGAATATATACATAGCATTGTTCCTCTTTATCTTGACTACATAGAGCTAAACTACATTTTCTCCTTTATATATTCTTTCTTTTTCCATGTCCTTATGCTTTCTTTACTGCTAATATGAATATGTAATTTTTTTGGTCCTTAGCTTGATTTGTGCCTTTGTTTGCATAGTTCTAATCTCTTTTCTTGTGCATTGAATGCACATTCTCCATATGCCATGGATTTCCTTGAATTCGAGTATAGAGTACAAATTCACACTCTTCTACTTCTATATGCCTCTTTTCCTTCAATTTTTTATTTCTTATTCTAAGAGGAAGGTCTGATTTTTTCACTTCTACACTCAACTGCTTTGTGCCCATATTTCTTACAATTATAACATTCGATGTAATTGAGAAAAGGAGAAATTAATTTTTTTCTTCTATGAATACACCTATGGTAATTTTCAAGTATGTTGTCCCTAGTTCTTGATGACTAATAAGACTAATTTCTAACATGATTATCACCTAGATAGGCTTTACAGGGGAATTTTGTTGAATTCTTTCTTGACCTTCCTAGTTATTCAGATCGTTGTAAATTTCCCTCTTTTGATTTTGTTGATTTATATTTTCCTTAGCTACATTGATGTTAGGTCCTTTGATTTCATTAACATAGCTAATTGGATCTTTGCCTTTAACCTTGTTGGTTCTTGATTCTTCTTCATAACCTAGACCAATGTTGATGAGAGGAGGTCTTTGAAAACTAAGATTACCATTTAAAATCTTGGTACTCTTATCAAACTTTTGATATTGAGTTATCTATTCATTTCTCTTTTCAAAATAATTTCTCAATGGTACAATCTCAACTTGTAATCTCTCACAATGACCTTCTCCTTCAATCAATTGGCTAGTCGTCACTTCTTCCATTCTTTTGGCCTCTTCTAACTCCATTTTTAGAATAATCAATCATGAAACTTTAGACAAGTTTCCTCCTTTCTCATGCTCCTTGGATAACTCCTTTCTTAAGGATGAATTCTCATATTGTAGTATTTCATAACTCTTTTCCTTATGCTTTAGTTGCTTTTATAATACTTCTTCAATTATTTTTGCTTCTTCTAGATGGACCTTTTTACGATTCATTGATTTTTTATTAGAAGAATGACTTTCTTTTTCAACATTTTTCAATTGTTCCTTCATTCTTATTTTCTCTCTTCTATCCTTATTTAGCTTATCTAGAGCAGTAATCAAATCTCCTTCAAGATTTACTTATATTATTCTTCATCTAACTCATTAGGGGAGCTAGCACATTCACATCTAAGATATATTTCGATTTGAACTCCTTTTGCTTCTGAATCTAATATCTCTTTCTGATTAGCTTTAATTTCTTGAACAATATGATGATCCTGTATAGTCATGAACATAGATCCTTCTTCATCACTACTATATGTATATCTATCTCTTTTTTATGATGAGAAATCATCTTCTAAGGAGTAAATATTTTTCTTATTGAGCTCATAAGATTTTCTCTCAACATCATGTTCTTCTTTATCACTACCATTTTCTAAAATTGCATATAAATATTTAGAAGAAAAATAACTTATTCTTCTACAATTACAAAATAAAATAAACTTGCCAACGAATTTCACTTCTTCCCCATATTCACTACTCTCTATCTCAACATTTGATAAATTAGTAGCATTGTGACCTATTTCTCCGCATTTGAGGCATTTAATACATTGCTTACATTTTTCTGATATCTTTTGTTGTCTCCTTATGATCTAGCCTTTGTTCTTATATGAGGCATCACTTAATCAGTCATGGTATTTGATCTTCCTTAAATATTTGTGTACTTTTTCCTTCTAAGAATATTTGTTGACTTTCAATGCCATGTGAGCATCGTCATCATAGCTGCAATGCAACTTATTGCATATCTCTTTTACAATTTCACAACAAATAACCTTGTCGTAATTTGATTTAGACAACCCATTCAATATTGTCTTCATAGCTTCAGTATTATAATCATTATTCTTCCATCTACAATAGATAGTCATGCATCCAACCCAAGATCCTTTAAATAAGCTTTCATTATTTCTTTGAGAGTGCATAACCTGATCCTTTTAATAATGGTACTCCATATGGGTAAATATAATCTTTGTTAGCAATGATCCCTTGAGATATACCTTCTAGTGGTCACAAATTATTCTCAAATTTCTATTAAATGAATCAACTTTGATACCCGTTGTTAGAAACTAGGATAATATTGAGAGCAGGATGAATTAGTAGTACACATTTTTCTCCAATCTTTAATATTATTATGTTATCACTAATCAATCAGAGAACAACACCATTGATCAAACATCATACACATATGAGACACATATATTTACATGGAAACCCATAAAGGGATAAAACCAAAAATATTCCTTTTGTTTCTAATTTAAATGCAAGCTCCAAGCTATTATTACATCAAAATTTACTGGCACCAACTAGAAGGGGATAATCATCCCCTAATTTTCAAGCACCAACTTGCAAGAGGAACCAACCCCTTTTCATTTTTCAATCACCCACTTCCTATTGGCACCAAACCCCACTTTTTTCAAGAACCAACCTACTAGAGGCACCAACCCCCTGATCTTTATATGCACCAACCTAAAGGAAGAACCAACTCCTTGAAGTTTATAGGAAGCAATCTAAGGGAAGCACCTACTCCCTAATATAGAAGCACCACCCTAATTTTCCTAGTAGATCCCTTTTTTATCCATTTTCAAAATCAAACCCATAGGATTTATTTAAATTCAAATAGTTGGAATTATTTTTAATGATGTCAATTATTCAACTCTCACACAACTAGATATTTTACTGCAACACAAATATGCTCAAACCTCCAATATTTTATATTTTTGTTCTCATCTTATTTGAAGCTCTTATTCTCTCTCACAAATATACATTTCTATTGTCTGAATATATACTCCTTTTTTATAAGAATTTTCATATTGTATCCTCTGGTATACTCCTTGATTCTTGATGTCATTTGTTCTTCCTATACAATATGGTTCACACCTCTAATCCCATTATCTCTTAAACAAGAACTGAGCATAATTTTTTATTTTGCAGTTCCTCTCACTATCATTCACAAGATGCATTTCAAATATACACCAGCCAAATTCATTTGATTTTATATACCGTATAAGTTAAACATCCTCTTCACTCTTCAATCTTTCTATGATTTTTTCTTTATGTAAAGTGAGAAAGTAACTGTATCACAAAAAGATAGAAAGATAGAAAGAAAGTCAACCCTCTTGCTTTAGTTCTATGTGTCTAATATCTTCAATTTGGTTCAGATGCACACTCAATAAACTCAGTGACACCCACTTCATCACCATTGAACTTCTATTTATAGTTTATGGTTTATGATGCAATGGTTTAAATATGGCCAACATGACAATTTTGCTACCCCACATAAATTAATAGCCATGGGCTTCTATCCTCAATAAATTCAATGTTGTACCCATGATTTCCACTAAATTTTAATGTACATTCCTTAGAGGGTCAAGGCCACATGATGTGGTTCCAATCACTTTTTCCCTTGGGGGCTTATTTCCTTGACCCATAGAACCATGTACTTAACCATCCAAGGGGAAATTTTGATAATATCATGCTATCATCATCATGGTGACATCATCATGTCACATGGAACCCTCTAGGTGGTTCTATGTGTGATTTGGAACCAACCCACTTGGTCACCCAAAAGCACCATATACAAGTGATAGGTGGCACCCTTCAATGTGGCAATATGTATCCACATCATCACCTTGAGCCCTGAATTTATTTGTCACTACAACCTATCCCCACATGTGTTTTCATGTCATGCTAGGGTCCATTTGGATGCCACCTATTCTTCTTGTCACTCACTTCCCATGCTTTTGAATGCGCGTTGATTGAACTAATTGGTATGAGAAGCACTTGGGTGCTTCGTCCAAGCACCATGTGACCAGGGACTATGACTGGCTTCCTTGTTGCCCAATGCTTGGTATTGATGCAACCTATGTGCAACATTTTTTACAACTTGTTCCGCTATGTCCTAAAACTATTTTGTGAATTCCACTGGTTGTTCGGACCCCCAAATAGTGGTTTTGTACTTGGTTGGGTGGGGGTGGAGGCAATAGATTTGAGCCATCGATATTCATTAGAAAGTATGGCATGAATCCACATCATGGATCCCCACCCCATCCTATTAACCCTTCACACAAGGGGGCGTTCATGATCAACAAGTGTCATTTTTCCAAGGGCTCAAAATTTTCATACAACAATATGCCACTCATACACGTTCATTATTTATTTGATTGGTGATATTTAATGTCCTCACAACATTGAATGTTGCTAAATGTCAATATGAAATATCTACATGATGCACCTACAAACACTTTAAAACATGCACATGGAATAAGAAATTTTTGGTTTGGCATGATCTGTAGATATGCACTAAATTTTGAGTTTCACTAAATTTTGGGATTTCCCAATCTTTTGAATTTTGAGTTTCTATAAAATGATGAGATCAACCTTCGTAACTTCACATTTGCATCTAATGCCCAAGGATTGGGTTTTGAACCCTCTTTATAACATTCAGGAACACCTTGATCATTTTTACTAATAATCCTAGATCTTCTTCGCATACCATCTTCTTAACGACACCTAGTTTCAAGGTTATATTTGATATCAATGAAAACAATTTTCATTAATGACAACACATGTCCAACACACCATTCATGATCCCTAGTATAATAATGTATCTATTTTAATTATGAAGGGATGGGATGTAAATGATGCTAAAATAAGTAAACTGTACATTGAATAATAAAAATACATCAAAGGCTATAGACAAAAAAGGACAAAAACATGGGGTCTATGATTCCACAAGAGAGGAAAGAAAGAGGTATTATGGGCCAAGAAAGAACAATATTATTTTATTATGAATCTAATTCCTTAAAACTTATCTCTAACAAAATTTGATTCATGTTGTCCTCAATATTATCAACCTTGTTATTAGTTTGCAAGAAAGATACATGGGATTCTTAGGAAAAGGTGTGGTACATTATTAGCATTCAAATATAATCCATGATCTTGATCATGAAAATGGAAATTTTTGTGGGGTGTTAATTCAATCAAAATCTATGTCTTAGATCCTAGGATGTTGAACTAATGCTACATTAGAAATCATGGGAAATGAAACTATGTGGAAAATTATGACCCTCTGCAAGGGAAGTTATTGTCATTGAGAAAACTAGTTACAACTCAGAATCCCTAGAGACCCTAGCAGTAATTATTATTGGCTATTATATCCTAGAGACTTGGAAGAAAGTGGCATATCCTAAGGACTTCATGGTAAATAAGAGAATCCCATTCAGTAGGTTGTGTAGGATGATGAGGAAAGATGTTTGGTGGATTGGGATATTTGTAAAAGTTTGTAGAAGGTAAAGTTTTGGGGATTGAGATATGTGAAAGAGTTATATCCAGCAATAGGAGATTTCATGCTTGTGGACTCATATCCTTAGCTTGGGAATTTCCATTTTATAGAAATATTAAGGGGAATAAAGAACCTAAAGTTAGGTGGAATGTTCTTGGTTTTTATCTAGTTAATGGTTGAATTCCCAAAATGAAAAGTGTGATGATATATACATGATTATGTTAAATTAAAGCTTCTATGTCATGATTTGAAATGGTTATTAGATTGTTCAATTATTTTGCATGTTTAAGTTTACAACTAGAAATGTAAATGAATTAATGTTGCTACATGAGCGTGTGCAATCATATATGAATTCATGAATCATTTAATAGCATGACATAGAGGATTATTGTAATTGAATTATATAATTATGGATTTATCCCAATTGAAAGGATGGACATGTATAGAAAGGTATGAACGTAAGAGAATTGGATATTTTGCAATGCCAAGAAGTACCCCTTAGCCTTTGCAAAGGACAAATTTGACTACATATGTGACAAAGGGGCATCACAACAAGATCATAAATTCTTTCACATGTGTTGAACATAGTATTATTAAATGTCTAGTTTCTTCATTTGAATTTTTGATATCCACATTAGAGGTCTACTTTAGTGAATAATTAGGCATGGTGATGTTTATCCAAGAGAAAATTAATGATTGCAATCGAGAATTTATACTTGCTAAGAGAATGAAAATTTAGACATATTATTGAAATTTACAATTTTACTAAGAAGGGGAGTGAATCAATATAAGGACAATTTTTACTTATTAAATCCATTAAAACATCAGAAACATATTTCCCATAAATTAAATAAGTAACATGAGATTTATGTGGAAATCATTATGGGAGAAAACTATAAAAGTTATTTATATGAATAACCTTATATATGCCAACTTACTATTACATCAATTTCTAGGCACCAACCTATAGGAGACACAAATCCCCTCTATAGTTTTGTAGGAACCAACCTACGAGGGACACCAATCCTCTCTACTACTTTGTACAAAAAAACCTATAGGAGACCAGTCCCTCTGCTACTTTGTAGGCACCAACCTATAAGAGACACCAATTCCCTCTATTATTTTGTAGGCACCAATATATGCTAGAGACATATCCCCTCTTTTGATTTGTAGCAAACAACCTATAGGAGACACCAATATCCTCTACTACTTTGTAGGCACTAACATATAGAGACACAAATCCTCATTGCTACAAATATTAGTAGGCACTAACCTACTTCACAAATTCAACTTGCTCCTTCATAATGCTTATTAGTTTCTTCTACTTTCACCAAGTCTTGATGTTTCTTTTTCCTTCACCAAATTTATTATTAGCTTCGACCTTCACTAGGTCTATTTGTTTCTCCTTCCTTCATTAGGTCTATTTCTTTGAAAACTTGTTGGTTTTGGCTTCTTTCCGGGAGTGAACTTGAACAACATGCCACATATAAAATTTTGCAAATATGGCTATGAAACGTCTACCATAACAACCTAGAGGTATATTCTCTATTTCATCCCTATTTCATAGCCCAAAATATCTTAGAAATAAATTTATAGCAAAATTCCAAATTGGCATATTTGAATAATGTTTTAGGAGCATTCAAGAACAATAAATTGCTTAGATAATAAATCCATAAATATGGTGAAAAAAGGTTTGAAATTTCTACCATAGGTACCTTGGGACATATTTTATATGTCTTCCATATTTCACAGTTTAAAACATCACAGAAACATAGTTTAGTGAAAAAAACCAAGTCAACTTGTTTGAAGCATGTTTCAAGAGCATTTAGGAAGCCTAAATTCCTCAAAGCATATATCAGTAGTTATAGTGAACAAAGGTCTGAAATTGAACCATAGGTACATGAAAATATCTTATCTATACACTCCAAGTTTCATGGTATAAAACATCCTGGAGGGATAACTACAATTGAAAATTCCAAGATAACATGTTTGAAGCACATTTTGGCAGCATTTAGGAAGCCTAAATTCCTCCAAGAATATCTATGGAATTATAGCAAACAGAGGTTTAAAATTTGAACCATGGGTATTGGAAATCATTTATTTATTTCCTCTGAATTTCATGATTATAGGCATTCTAGGAGAATACTTATAGTGAAAATCCAATGCTAACCTATTTGAAGGAGATTTAAGGTGCATTTAGGAAGCCTAATTCCCTTAGAGCATATATCTAAAATTATAGAGAAATAGTGTTTGAAATTTTAAATACAAGTACATGAGTATATTCTATATATATCCTCCAGGTTTCACAACCTAAAACATCTCAGAAGAAAAGTTAGATTTTAAATTCTAAGACGACTCATTTACTCCATAAATCACATGTTTTCTTCCACCTTTAAGCTCCAAGAATCGCCCTAACAATTATTCCTTAGCTCATTTTTTGTGACCTAAAATCTCTTCTTGCTTGGATTCTCCTCCAATAAGCTAATATACCCTTTATTTATAGTGTGTATATGTTCACTTTATGGGGCCAACTTGTGAAATTCGTTGGATGGACCTAGTTGTACGAACTTGGTTGTACTTGGTTGGGTCACCCTGATAAATATTTCATATCTCCTCATTCCTATGGATTTAGAGCTAGTTCCATACTCTATTGGAAATGTATTGAAATATGATTTCAAGATATATATCTGATGCTCATATTTGAGCTATGAAATTATAGTAAAAAATTCTTCAAATATAGGGTATCGAAATTGGGCATAAAAATTTCAAAAGCAATATTTCTAACCATTTTCATTTTCAAATCTTTATCTTGGACATATGTAGTCTCCCCTTGTCTTTGACATCAACGATAATAATATTTCCAATAATCTCCCCTTTTTCATTCATGGTAACCCTTAGTCAATTCTAAACTAATATTGTAGAACACCCCTATATTCATTTATCCTTGTGTTTGTAACTCTTCCCCATTTAACATCAATGGAAAAGGGATAATCCCTCTAATCATGTGATTTTCATTATTTGTAACTATTCTTCTATATGAAACACTTCCTTGGTGTTTGTAGCTCTTCCTTTATTCACAATTTATCTTAGTGAACAAATATCTTTCACTATTTGGAACTTCTCTTAGTAGTTGCAACTGCTCCCTGTATCTACTATCTCTCCTAATGTCTGCATGAATATTATGCATATTCTTTCTTTAATTTATCCCCTCAACATCTAAATAGAAAAACCATTAATTTCTTTGATTTATTATTTCTCCTTTGTTTGCAACTAGCCCCCCCTGCCAATGCTATGTCTATATGTCCCTTCATGCAATATTTCCTCTTCTATAGTTCTACTCTTAAGACTCCTCCCACTGTGCGTAAACTTACTTTTACTTGTTCCTTTTTGGATTTATCCCCTTGGGCTTATGATTACTTTTGTCTATAACTTAACTCTTTGGGAATCAAAGGGTTGTTCCATGTAAATTGATGCTTCTCATTATTTTTAACTCTCCCCCTTTTGTTTTTATTTCACTATTCACTTCACTTTCAATTAATAATTCATATTCCACAAAATTTCCATTTCACCATCCTTCTCCTATAGCTCACTCTGAAAAGTTCCCATCTTCTTAATGTTTATTGAGGTGTTGTAACCTCTCACTTATCTTATATTTATCTTTCACTGGTTAGATGTTAGGGATATTACTCCCATACTATATTTTTTCTTTCTTTTAATCTCACTGAGGGAATATGCATTGTTTAGAGACTTGATTTCATTTTCTACCAATATTCTTGAGCCTAGTTTTTTCATTTCACATCCTTTAAAATGTAATATGAGATCATAAACTTGATCAACCATTTGACTTACACTCAATAGTTTGTGCTCTAGACCTTCAACAAACAAAACACTCCAATTTTTTGTCCTTCAATCATGAAGACTGGTCGTGCCTTTTCCAACTATCCTTCCCAAATCATATCATAGGAGATAGGACCAAATTTTCCTCTCTATATCATAGGAGATTGACCAAATTTCTCTCTCTAATGGAAGTCAAAGGATGTAATGTCACCCATGGAAAGAATGATTTGGGAAGGATAGTTGGAAAAGGCACAGTCAGTCTTCATGATCAAAGGACAAAAACTTGGAATGTTTTGTTTGTTGAAGGTCTAGAGCATAATTTATTGAGTGTAAGTCAAATGGTTGATCAAGATTATGAACTCATATTCCATTTTAAAGTATGTGAAATGAGAAAAGTAGGTTCAAGAATATTGTTAGCAAGTAAAAGAAAGAAAAAATATAGTATGGGAGTAATATTCCTAACATCTAATCATTAAAAGACAAATATTATATAAGTGTGAGACTACAACACCTCAAGCAACATTAAAAATATGTGAACTTTTGAGAGTGATCTATAAGAGAAGGATGATGAAATGGAAATTTTGTGGAATATGAACTAGCAGATGAAAGTGAAGTGAATGGTGAAATTCATTTGGAAATAGAAACAAAAGGTGGAGAGTTTCAAATAAGGAGAAGCATAAATTTAGATGGAACAACCCTTTGATGCCCAAAGAAAAAATACTAGACAAAAGGAATCATAATCCCAAGGGGGGGGATCCCAAAAGGAACAAGTAAAAGGAAGTTTAGGCATAGTGGAAGGAGTCTTAAGAGTAGAACAATAAAAGAGGAAATGTTGCATGCAGGGAAAGATAAACATAGCCTTGACAGGGGGAACCTAGTTGCAAACAAAGGAGAAATAAGAAATCAAATAAAGTAATTGTTTTTCTTTTTATATATCAGGGGGAGAAATTAAAGAACTAATATCCAAAATATTCATGCAAACATGAGGATAGATAGTAGATAGAGGGATAAATTGCAACTACTAAGAAAAATTGCAAATAGAGGAAGAGCTTTGTTCACTAAGAGAAACTGCGAATGAAGGAAGACTTATAAACACCAAGAAGTGTTGTAGATAGAATAAGAGTTAAAAATAGTGAAAAGAACATGATCTGTGGGATTATCCCTTTACCATTGATGTTACAGGAGAAAGAGTTACAAGCACAAGGATAATTTCATATAGGGGTGTTCTACAATATTATTTCAGAATTAACTAAGGGTTACCATGAATGAAAAAGGGGATATTTTTGGCAATATTATTATTGTTGATGTAAAAGAAAAGGGGAGACTACCTATGTCTGAGATAAATATTGGAAAATGAAAATGGTTGGAAATATTGGTTTTGGACTTTTGATGCTCAATTTAAATGCCCTATATTTGAAGAATTTTTTACTATAATTTCATAGCTCAAATATGAGCATCAAATATATATCTTGAAATTCTATTTCAATACATTTCCAATAGTATATGGAACTCACTTTAACTCCATAGGAATGAAGTGATATGAAATATTTATTAGTATGACCCAACCAATTACAACCAGGTCCGCCTAACCAATTTTACAAGTTGGCCCCATAAAGTGAACATACAAGCACTATAAATAAATGGCGTAGGAGTGCATTTGAGGAAAATCCAAGAAATAAGATATCTTAGGTCACAAAAGGAGCTAAGGTATAATTGTTAGGGTGATTCTTGGAGCCTAAAGGTGGAAAAAAACATGTGATTTATGGAGTGAATGAGTCATCTTATAATTTATAGTATAACTTTTCTTCTGGGTTGTTTCTAAATGTGTAACTTGGAGGATATTGATCGAATATGCTCATGTACTTGTATTTAAAAATTCAAACCTTATTTCCCTATAATTTTAAAGATATTCTCTGAGGAAATTATACTTTTTGAATACACCTTAAATCTACCTCAAATATGTTAGCATGACATTTTCACTATAAGTTTTCTGCTAGAATGCTTCTAATCATGAAACTTAGAGGACATAAATAAATGAGTTCCAATACCCATTGTTCAAATTTCAAACCTTGGTTTTCTATAGTTCCATAGATATGCTCCAAGGAATTTAGGCTTCCTAAAATGCTGCTAAAATTTGTTTCAAACATGTCAGCTTGGAATTTTCATTCTAGCTATTCTTCTGACATGTTTTAGACCATGAAACTTGGAGTATATAGATAGAATATTTTCATGTATATGGTTCTATTGAAGCCTCAGGTTTCTGCAGCTCTAACATGGGGGATAACAACCCGGTCCAGACCTTAGAAAGCAACTCCTTTTCCATTTGGTGTGGTGGCTCTGACTGGGGATGAAGGGAACAATTTCCCAATGTGGGTTTGAAAATTATGATGGGTGGTTTTCATGTGATTGCAATAATAATAATGATAACTAAATGACTTATTCTCACATGCAAATCTCTAATTAACTTAATCTAATATAAATCTAGGGTATTATGTGTGATATGTGATCTAAAAGGATATCTGTTTGGTAAATATCATTCATGTGCTAAATGGAGATGATAACATGTAAAGATAATTTCATTGACTAAATAGTTATTCAATTAAATATGAACATTATATCACATATATTTAATGATCATATATGAAACTAAACACTTTTAGTTAAGTATTATACAATAGTGCAATTAACACATAACAGAAAGAGCATATTCCATATATAATTCATGAAACGAAATGTTATCACTAATTAGTAAAACAGAACTGATCATACAAGATAAAAGTACCATATGTGTGAGGTTCTGCTCATTTGGCTAGTGACATAGATCAACTCCTTTCTTCAATCAATTTATTCTCCAAGCATACAATAGTGCATCAACAATAGACAACAATTTGATATTCAATAGTAATGACGATGTTCCATAATTTCATCAAAGCATCTACAAAATTACGAAAGTGCATTCTTTACAAATGTTTTTTGATAAAATCCTGGACCCTTCTCTAAATGCATGAGAAGGGTATAAATACTATCTAACTAAATTTGAAAACTAGATTATACAAAATATCTGAGGAGGATTCAAATAACCTTCCTCTTTACTAGCAACTAACTCTGAAAATAAAATTGATTTGATGACCAAAGGTTATGAACATGTCTTGTTGTCTAACATATTTTCCTTGAGGTCATATATGTCGAACATTGGTTTTACTTGAGCATGTGCCTCGAATTGCGTTCTGGCATGTCTTGTGAAGATGGAATTTGTAAGAGGTGGCAGCATTCTTTGCATTGAATTGAGTGAACAAGTCAATGTCATAATTTGGCTATGAGGTTTGACAAGAAATTGCCAATATGCTTCCCAATCAATCTTTGATAATTTTGTGATTGCCTCTCTTTGGATTTTCATCTTTTCTTTCCAGTTTTTATCCAAGTCTTTTAAATCTGGCAATGACTTTTGATCACCTTTGTTTATCAAGTTGGTGGTGTGAAAAGTATGATTGACTGCCTTTATTATATTCTTTGCCACTCATGCTGCTCTTTCTACTACCAATTTCGGCTTCTTAATACACGCATCCCAATCTGTGAATAATATGTCTTTATGTGTCTCTTCAATCTCTGGAAGATTAGCACTTCTTCCTTCTTTAGATTCTTGCTATTCAATATATTTATAGATCTTAGTATTTAAGTCATTAAACTCAGTTCTCTGATTAATTTCCTTATCTGGTAATTGATTACTGGTATTCAAATAAGGGGTGATATGGGACATCTTCTGGCAGAATAGATCTTGTTGTTTTGATAGAATGGAGTTTAGATCCAATGCATCTTTGATGAAATCATCAATTGTGGGGACATATTTATATCTTGCCATAGTCTACTACAACTCTTGGATTTGCATATTCTTTGTTGAGATATCTACTTCATGGCTTATCCTAAGTACTTCCATACTTCCAATTGGACTGAATGTTTTGTGGCTTTCTTGTTCACATTTGTTTTCTCAATTTCCAATTTTTGTTCAAGTTGTGCTATATTTTCTTCTCTTTCTCTTAACAAAATAGATACTTTAGTGGCCTTATCAATGGTGGAAGTAGCATATGCCCCTACAAATTGTGATAGCCTGGTTAAATTTTCAAATGGATTTGAAGGAATATCCTTCTAGACTATATCCATTGGTTCATTCCTAGGTGGGAATTCAGGTCTTTTCACTCTCCTTCTCTTCCTCTGTCTTCTTACAACAACCTTGTGCAGTGGACTATAGAATACATCCAAAGGAGGTATTTCTGTGACCTTTAGGATGATATCAGATGTCAGAAATGTAGGTATGATTTCTGCATTTTGTGAACTTGTCCCTTGTTCGTCCATTTTCTCAAACTCTGAAACTTTCTGAGTTTTATGTGGAGTAAGATATCTTATGGTTTCTTGGACATCAGTTTTTTTGGCAGTATCTTGTAGTTTTTTATTAAACGAGTCCCATTCTTGCTCCATATTGTTGTTTTTTCCTTTGGGACCGTATCCTGAGTTAGGTCAACTTTGACCTGTTTCTCGGCTAACCTTCTACTAGATTCTGTTGTAGCCTCTGTTTCCTATGTCTTCGCTGTGTTCTGGGCTGCATTCCTTCGAGATTCTATATGAGAATTTGGTTCCCCGCCTTTAATGGTCACACTGGGAGTAGGTTTGTTATCAGTTCTTAACAAATCCAAAGGGATTTCTTGAGGGCTCTGATTTCTAAATTCCTGAAACCTTTCGAAGTCATGAGGATTCAAATTCACCTTTTCCCTGTTGAATGCTTGTTCAAATGACTTAGTTGATTGTAATAGATCTTCAAAATCCTGAGCATTATGGATAAAAGGGTTGATCTTTACTATCATAGTAATATTTTGTGTTATTTTCTCTGGGTCAAATTTCCTCTTTGGCAAAGTATGCAGCCTGAGCCTCTCTAAGATCAGTAATTCTTTGTTTGCATGGTTCAAGTTTTCCAATGAAAAAGTACCACACTTGATGGGAAAGGGTGGCCATAGTGATTTTTCGCTATCTTTTAAAGTCGTGGTTAAGCCTTTTCCAACAGTTTGTTGAGCTATTTCTCTGGCTAACAACTTGTCAAAAACATACAAAGGAAGTACATGTGGTTTTGTTGTACTTTCATAAACTCTTATATATGTGAACCATTGCTCAATAAAGTGTTTGCCTACTACAAGGTGGTATGTAGCGGCCTCCTTAGAAAATATCGGGGCCTTTTTATCAAAGATCATTTGAAGTAAGGGTAGCATAACACCATTGCATATCTTGTAAAAATGGGGTATATAATGGGATTCCCATAATTTTTTGTGACTAAGATGGATGGGGTATGGGTCTTGCAAGGTCTATTTCCAACCCATAATTGAAACTTAGTATAGAAACAGACAGATTCCATGATATACGAACTCATATAAAATGGAGGAAGGTTTTTTGTGGAGGTGGATCTCTTTTGATGATATTCAGAAATAGTCGTGGCTAAGTTATCGGATAAGATAGTAGACCAATTCATTATATGACAATTGATACATGCATCAATTAAAGGGACCCATTCTATAAAGAACTTAGTATTATTAGTAATTCCATACAATCTACATAACATGGAGCCTGCATAGTTATGGGGATTTTCTAAAGAAGCTATGGGGTACATACCCATCTTGTCATATTTGAATTTGTTCTCCAGGACTCTCCACCCATGAGTCATCTTAAAGGGTTCTTCATTCTCTTTCGTGAACTTTTCCAAGAATGATCTATAATATATATCCTGAGGGTTGGGAAGATGATACATTTGTTTCAAATCTTCGGCTTTAAATGATCCCATCAGCTCCATATTTGAATTCTTGAATTGGCTATCTTCGATATTGGCATTCTCCACTACCCATATAACCATATCTGTGTCTGGTAGTGTCTTGGCTCTTGCTCCTATTCTGTGAAGAAAAGAGCAGGGAGTGTCTCTAAATTGGGCTGATGAGGGTTGTGTTGAATCTGTTGTTGCCTTGGTAACAATAACCACAGGTCTCTTATCTTCAAGTCCATCGTAGATAACTTCCCATGTTGTCACTCCTCCATCATCACTGCAAACCATATCAGAAAATATGGGTGACATCTCTGTAACCTCAGATTTTGAAACACTCTATTGTTTCTATTTTTGCATTACTTTACATAGGGACATCTCTTTTGAAGATTTCCTAAATTGGAAGAGAGATATATTAGAGTGAATAGTAAGGGAAGTTAAGGATAAAAATCTCTTTGAAATGACCTAAATCGTGGGAATATTTGAATGCAATCTCTATATTAACTAAGCATAACTTCCCACACTTCATGTCTAATCTTCTGCATCGCTACTTTTAAATGCTGCAACATAGTGCTATTGGTAGATAATGTGAAATGCGATTGCGAAACATTGCAATATCTCATCACAATTTTTAAGGGATAACACAGTGGCATGCCTTTTCAAATTGTGACTTGCGATCGCATATTCTTAGAGTGTCGCGATCGGAAAATCACAGTGGAGACTTGATCACATATCACATTTTGGGATTTTCTCTAGGATGTTAACAATTGTTACATGGAAAACTGCAAGATGTGATTTGTGATGATAAGAGTTTAAGTAGGGGTTCTTTCTAAAGGTTTAAGGCAAATTTTAGAGTTAGCGCTTATTTTCAAAAGCTAAAAAATTTAAAAGTTCTTCATTTATATGTCAAATATTAACTATTACTCCCTATCATGGGGGGGTTGTTACATAGTAAAACAATTGGTGATTCACTTGGGAGAACCAACTATCTCTGATTGGTATTTTTCAATCTCTAAAACTTTCAAAATTAGAAGAGATATAGGAATAATAATTACATGAGTTACAAACTAAACAACATTTCTCTGAAATCATAATCACTCACTTAATTTAATTATTCAACTAATTTACTCTTGTAAGGATAAAAATATAAATGTTTGCATCAGTCTATACTAATATTTAAAAATATATAGTAGGTGCTTCTACAACCTAGTTTTTATTGTTTACTCATTTATCATAGATAGAGACTCTACTACCAGCAGGAGTTCATAGCCTCGGTGGGGTTATCTTTTAACCAACAATGATTCATTGTCCCATCCAAAGAAATTTTCAGAATTCAAAATGATATTCGTTTTCTTTCTTTCTCATTTGGATCTTGTTTTTTTTCTTTTATGTAAATTTTCTTTTTAAGTTCCTTAAAAGACATTGTCTAGGCTTGATAACCCAATAATGACAACGCCATTCACTGGTTGTAGTTAAATTGAACAAGCTAGCTCTTAATGAGGCCCCTTGTCCTTTGATTGATTAGATCATTGGCTATTACCCTGTTTTGATATGCAATATTGGTAATATCAGTTTAATTATTCCCCTATGATCATGGTAAACAAGCTCGTAATGAGACTTATTATCTTTTAAGTTTTGAATATTTTAGAATTACACTATGAAAAAAATAAAATTTATCATATGGGGTGAATCATTGACTCTTTTTAAGAGTTTTGGATGATAATAATAGATTTTTGAGATACTCGTCTGTAGAAAGTCCTTACTAGGTTAAAGATTCTTTTCTTGACTGATAACAAAACATCTATACTTTATAAAGATAAGATCTTGTTCATAGAATAAGTGTTACTAGCAAGGTCAAGTTTTTCAAAAGAAATAGGGTTCATTTTGATACTCAAATGCTATAATTATTTCTTTAACTTTTCCTATTTATAGAAGCAAAAAATTGAAATATTCCCAGAGACTTTATTTTGAGAAGCCAAAAGTAAATACTATTTAACTTTTATTTTCCTAAGAATCTCAAAGACAATATGATACAATATTAGAAGAGCTTGTTTTCTAGGAAAAGTATTTTTTCAAAATTTGCCCATTAATGGGCAAAGAATCTATTCTACCTCACAAGTCTTGTAAAATAAATGTTGATGGACCGATTTTCTCAATGATTTGGAATGGTCCAAGCCATAGTCTTTGGAATTTGGTGTGTTTTCCCTTTTCCTCCTGTGCTTTGCCCCATTTCAAAACTAGATCTCCTACTTCAAAGGTTTTATGACTAGTAGAGGTTGTATCAAAAGAGGCTTTGACTAATTGTTGGTGATGGGAATGGGTGGCTTTAGCTTTTTCTCTTTCTTCTTCAAGCTTAAGGATCTAAAATTGTCTTTCTCGAAGAGAAGAGGAAGGACTTTCATTAATAAATTGCACTAAGGTGAGAGATGGGATTTCTATGTTTGTGGGGAGAACTGTTTATTTTCCATAAACTAAAGAAAAAGGAGAAGAACCAATTGAGGCCTTCTGTGTTATTCTATCTGCCCAAAGAGAAAATGTAAATGCCTTGTGCCAATTCCTATGATTTTTGTCTATAGTCCGCTTGATGATTCTGATAAGGCTTTTGTTTGTTGATTTGGATAATCCATTACCTTGTGGGTAATAGTTGGCTGAATATTTCAATTTGAAACCTCTTTTTAAGGAAAATTCTACCATAGAATTTCAAGAAAAATAAGATGCATTATCAAACATTAAAGCTGTAGGTAAGCCAAACCTGGTGATTATGTACTAATCAATAAATTCTGTAATACTTTTTGTGTTAGCTACCTTTAATGGGATAACTTCTACCCATTTCGTGAAATAATTAGTAGTTGTAAGAATGTACTTGTGTTTCTTGGATTTGTGACTGATTAAAATGTTGTTGTGTGAAAAAAATGGGTTATGTAGCTACCTTGATGTTCAAGACTACATGAAGTAGAAAAACTTACAGGAACGAAGGAAAAAAGGGTTCGAAGTATAGCCCCTTGATTTCACCTCCGTGAAGTGACGAAGAAGGGATAGCAAAAGTTTCTCACAAAGTACTATTCAGTTAATAAGACAAGGATTCCCGCGAATACAACCTCCACCCACACCACTTCCAACTTCACCACCCTCACCTCCAACTTCACCCATACCACCTCCACCTCCACCACGGTTCAGTATGGCAAATACAACGAAGTTGCCTTTCTTTAAAGGCTTGGGAAATGAGAACCAGGACTAATTCTGGTTCGTTGTGAGGGTTGTATGGGAAGCTCAAGGTGTTACAAATGATCATATAAAGAAGGAAACATTGGGTAGTGCTCTGCAAGATTGCGCGCTAACTTGGTATATTAAGTGCTCTAACAATAACCAGACTGCTGGAGTAGCAAACATCCAGGCAGCACTAAATAGGGAATTTAGTAGGCCTAAATATGAGGCGTAGTCGATTGTGGGATTCAAAGAGATTGCGCAACCAGGAGAGACACCTTGGAAACTATATCAGAGGCTGAAATGTACAACCCAAGAAGCTAACATGAATTTGACAGATGGACTACATCGCGAGTGGTTTGTGGCTTCACTACTACCACACTTAAGGAGTGTGTTGTCGTAGTAGAAGATAACAACTCAGGCAGAGGCCTTGGAGATTTCCACGAGACTACATGAGACTCTGATGCAAGATCCTAATCTGGGATTTCAGCAGATCCATGCGCAGTTGAATAATCTATGCCTTGAGTTGCAAAGTCTGAAGTAGGACAGGACAGTTCGACTAGAGGTAGACGAGGAGGTATGGTGCTTGAAATGAAAGAGTTGGGGTCATGACAAAGACCATTGCCCAGTCTTTGCGAATTACATTGCAGGGAGGACCAATGCCTTTAAGTCTAGAAGCTCAAGCAAGACCTAGCATAGGGAATACATTATGGTGCGCTATCTGTCAGGTAGCCGTAAAACATGCCACGGATAACTGTCACTTGCTATAGAAGTATATACAAGAACCACAACAACTATTCTGTAACTTTTATAGGTCGGTAGGACATGATGAGCATACTTGCAGGAGCTATGAATTGATGATGGATAGAACTCCCGCCTATAGGGTTCAAGCTAAAACGCAACCCCTTGACCAGAATGCAGGGATGGCACAGACAGGATTCCAGGGGCACGGATGAGGCCGAGGTAGAGGAGGACCTAGTAGAGGTCGAGGACAGTTGATTTTAGACAATTGTGGAGGACCAAAACATTATGCCCATGATTGCATTAATCCAACACATCTGTCGTGCAAGTATTGCATGTTGTTTGATCATGAAACAAAAGATTGTCCTACGATCGTAGCTAGGATACGTGACAAAGGGGCGCTACCACCTCCATTGACTCATAACCTATAGATGATGAGGTCTGAGCCGTGCGAGGAAGATACAAACATAAATATAGTGCTCAGAAGTGGAATCAGGAGACGACAAGGGGAAACAACCAGAAGACAGTACATGGTTTCACAAAGCTTTGGCAAAAGAGGTTGAGTTCAATTTTGAGCACACTCGTGAAGCCTTCATGGAAGATAAGAAGAGCTTCATTGAGGCCTCCACCTCAGGGAACAAGGATAAGCTTGAGATAGAGATGACCCCTCTGTGCTCATGACTTTCCTAGAAACGTGTATGAAATTACTGCATGACAGTAAGGCTGTGAAAGGGTTATAAGAACTCATCAATAGATGCCTTGGAACCGCGCCAAGTGAGCCATGTACAGTACCAAAGATTAGCAAGCATAAAACAAGAAAGAGATGAGACTGACCACACAAATACAAGAGTATGAAATGGATCAGGTCATTTTAGACCTAGGGTGAGATGCAAATTTCCCACCAAAATAGACTTGGGAGCAAATAGGGAGACCTATGTTACAATGGTCTTCAATTCAGCTAAGGATGGTGAACTTGTATAAAATCATCCCCATGGCGTGGCTACAATGGGTGACTGTGGATATTGAGGGAGAAAGCGCGTTGGCTCACTTTGAAGTAATAGAGATAGTGGGTGACAACAATCCCTACCCTCCACTCCTAGGAATTAACTGGGCTACTAATACGAATAAGGTAATCAATTTGAAGAAGCAAAAGATGATCTTTGAGAAGAAATCACTGCACGTAATAGTACCCATTGATCCTGCTGAAGGATCGCACTATACAGAAGCAGTCTGTGATTATGAGAGTGATGATGACCTAGACTGTATCTATAAAATAACAGCGCGAGACCAAGATTGGGTAAATCCCACCATGGATGAACAAATTACATGGGATCACGAGAGTTCCTGCACTTCGGACTCTAACGGAGAAATAGAATTTTGATAGAATCGGTCACATGAAGTAACTATGCTGAATTGCAACATGATGACCCCGTTGATGCACTATGTGTTGTCAGAGGTAACAAATCTGCCTATTTATAATGGTCTAAATTATTTAGATATCTTTTTGGATTCATTCGAAAGGGAGGTACCAGAAAATCAATGCTTCCAGGCCTTGGACTGGGCATTGCGTGCTATGTCTACAAGATGGTGGGGTATGCACAAGGGAAGCTTTGATGATTGGTGTGAATGTAGGAGGATGATGAGAACATGATTTGGGAAGCCTAAGATGTGACTAACAAAAAAGTATGATGAGCAGAACGATCCACTCATGCATCTGGCCAAATGGACGTAGGCTTATGGAGAAAAGCCCCAACCTGAGTGGGTGAATTGTTCTGTCATACCTTGGATGTTATCACAATGAATTGGTATATAGAAACAGAGCTCCTCCATGGGACAGTCGAACGGGATATCCTACGTGAAGGATTCATGTTGACATTCAGTTTCTAGGATGAGTTTGACAGTATTGATGAAGGGCTACAAGAGGTGAAAGCATCTACCTTTAGGATACCGTAGGATCCTTTTGACCTGATTCAGCCTGAATGGGCTACTCAGCTCAGTCGCACACTCAAATGTCATAATGTAACTACTGAACTAGAGGATGAGGATCCATGGAAGGTTAACATTCCAGAAATAGAAGGCCAAAGCAGGGTTCAAGGAACGCAGATTGAGAACCCTAATATAACCATGTCATTGAAAACAAAACAAGTGAACATTGGTACAGAGGCAGAACCCAAATTCACAAAGATTGGAGACTACTGGGATGACGCGATAGTGGATAAAGTCATTGAATTGCTCCGTGAGTACCAAGACTTATTCCCTACCAAGTTTACATATCTGAAAGGAACAATCAGGGACCTAAGAATGATGAAGATCATGTTAAAACCCGACGCAAAGCTAGTTAAGCAAAGGCCTTATCCTCTCAATCTGAAATGCTAGGAGAAGGCTTGCTTATAGCTAGATAAGATGCTAGCACCAAGCATCATTAAGGCTGTGGAAGAATCTGATTAGGTAATCCCAATGGTGGTGCAAGAGAAGAAGCAGAAGGATGAGATAAGGATATGCATGGATCTAAGAAAACTGAATGACACTTGTGTGCATGATCCTCTCCTGACTCCATTCACGGATAAAGTGTTAGTCAATGTAGGCAGCAAGGAAGCATATTCCTTCACTGATGGGTGCTATGGGTACCACCAAATCAAAATCGCCTTGGAGGATAGGAGCAAGACAACCTTCATGACTGAGTGGGGTTGTTATCAATACACTGTAATGTCATTTGGATTGAAGAATTCACCTGCAATCTTTTCGCATGTGGTTGTTGCGGAATTTAAGGAATTTATTCATTAAGTTCTTGGAGGTATATTTTTATGACTAGACTATATTTTGGATGGTTAAGTGCCATGTAGCAAGCTTGAACCTGATGCTGGATACCTGTCTAAAATACCAGATCGCACTTAATCTCAAGAAGTGTTTGTTTTGCATTCCTTTTGGGAACCTATTTGGGCATGTAGTTTGTATACAAGGACTAATGGTAGACCCCATGAAGATCACGGTGATATTGAACTTGGAAGCGCTGAAGAGTGTGAAATAGCTGCGTACTACTCTGGGACATAAGGGATATTACAGAAAGTTTATCAAAATCTATGCCCAGATCACCGCGCCTATGGAAAAATTGTTGAAGAAGGATGTCACGTTTTGCTGGAACGATGACTGTAAGAAGAGCTTAGATATATTGAAAGAAAAGATGGTTAGCGTGTCGATTCTAGTCTTCCCAGAATGGAAGAAAGAGTTTAATATACATGTCGACACGTCATGTATAGCACTAGGGGTAGTACTAACATAGAATGGTTGAGAAGGCTTGGACCATCCTATCACATTCAAAAGCCATAGGTTATCCAAAGCAGAGAAGAACTATTCTACAACTAAACACGAGGGGCTAACTATGGTGTATGTACTCCATAAGTATCGACACTACTTGCTAGGAGGCCATTTTAAGATGCATACGGATCACTCTGCGCTGAAGTACCTGGTCAATAAGCATGTGTTGGGGGGGTGGGGGGGCGAATCTGGAGATGGCTCTTATTGTTCCAAGAGTACGATTTTGTAGTTGTTGTAAATCCTGGACGATTGAACTCAGGACCAGACCATCTATCGCGTATCGAAACAGGGGAGTAACCTACTAACTTGGAAGAAGAATTGCATAATGCGCAACTATTTGTAGTGCATGTCATGGATGGTCATTTTGAGAATATAATACACTTCCTAACAACAAGAACTTCATTGGAAGGATACTATGTCCAGCAAAAGAAGGAATTAGTGGTGCGCGCGACAAATTTTTATGTCATTAATGGGTATCTTTACAAAATGGGTACTGATGAGATATTGCGATGGTATCTACCTGAGTTCGAGAGAAGCAGAATCCTCATGGATTCTCATGGGGGTGTTGCGAGAGGACATTATGCAGTGAGAGCAACCCCGTAGAAGATCCTACGCATAGGGTTGTGGTGGCCAACCCTTCATCGGGATTCAAAAGCATATTGCAAGGCGAGTTATGTATGTCAAAGAATGTGCAAACCATCGTAGAGGGATGAAATGCCTTTGAATCCACAAATGACGTTGCAACCCTTTGAGAAGTGGGCAATAGATTTTGTAAGACCCATTCAGCCACAAGGGAAGATAAGAGCAAGGTACATCATCACTGCGACGAAGTATTTGACTCATTGAGCAGAAGCGCAGCCGGTGAAATCTTGCATGGGCACGATGGCCGCAAAGTTCCTATTTGAGCATGTACTGATGCAATTTGGATGTCCAAGGATCTTGATGAGTGATTGTGGTATGCACTTCCTGAATGAGACGATCAACATACTAATGGAGGAATTTTAGCTATATCACCAGAAGAGCACACCTTATCACCCACATGTCAATGGGATAATGGAGGCATTCAACAAAGTGCTTGAAAATGCGCTGACCAAGGTTTGCAATGCTCAACAAAGTGAGTGGGACCTACGCATACCTATAGTATTGTGGACTTATCGAACGACATGCAAGAAGTTGATGGGACAAACCCCTTTTAAGCTTGTCTATTGTGTGGAAGTCATAATTCCTATGGAATACATCGTGCCTAGTCTGCGTATAGCGACGCTCATAGGTATGACGGATCACGGAGCCCTAGAAGAGAAGCTCGCGCAACTAGATGAGCTTGAGGAAGAAAGATTTTTGGTTGGATTTCACTAGCAGGTCCAAAATTAATGTAAAAAGGCATGGCTTGATGGACATATCAAGCTGCACACATTTAAGGTAAATGACTTGGTTTTGTTATATGATAGTAAGTTTGATAAATTTCCAGGGAAATTCAAGATGCACTGGTTAGGGCCTTATATTATTAAGGAGATTACTGATGGAGGAGTGGTATAGCTGATCAAGTTAAATGGAGAACCCTTCCTAGGAAAGGTGAATGGCAGTCTCTTGAAGCCATACACTGGTGATCTAGCCATGTGACTAAATGAAAGTAGCATAGTCTTAGCACTCTATGAAGCTAAAAGGAGGCATGGGACTATAAACTACATTGCCCGGGTTGGAGAGCTGTGCGATTGAAAGTTGGTGCAGAGCGAGGGTGTGTCACTAGGTCCGCAGCAACATGGAGGGAGCTGCACTACCCAAGGATAAATCGCACAGGTCGGCTAGAAAGTGACCATTAAAGTCACTATTCATGAAAAGACGACAGAAGTCAGGCCAAATGGAGTGGGAGGCCAAAATTTAAGACGAAATTTATGGCTCAGATCCTTGAAAATTTGCCTCCAATCCGACAATAATGAACCTATTTTGGGGGGAATAGTCAGATTTGAATTCAAAATGCCCTATAAATTACAAGTGGTTGCACAACGAAAAATGGTTGGCATTTTGAGTATTCAGTGGTTGAGCTCTCAAGTTCCTATGAATCGTGAGCAATACGAGCTTCTGATAGTTTCTGGGTATTTGTGACTTTGCGAGCGGACACAGGAACCCTTGTGGAATATCATGTTTGTGCCCCTAGAAGTTATTAATACACAGCAAGTAGTAGAGGAATTGGGAAAAGAAACAGAGAGAGAGGTCAAAGTAGCTGCCCCAGAAGTGGATGAAGTATTGACGAAGCTCCCTAAATCCCCAAGAACACCGAGACCAAACCCAACCCCAACCAAGGAGACCATGAAAGACAAGAAGGGCATGCAGCCTGCCATACCGGTGTGTGTGTCACCAAGAAGAAACTCACCAAAGTCCACTACCCAGGAGAAAGGAAATACTATGAACCTAGAAGCAGAAAAGGACGATATTGAAGACATCCCCATGGACGATGAGGATGTGGGAGTGGAAATAGAGGAGGTTGAAGCCTAGGGTGCAGACCCTATTACACGATTACCAGATTATGTCCCTCTACACAAGGCTAAGTACAAGGTCTAAAAGGACATTGATGAAAGTAAGACTCCCCTACAAACCCCTCTGCTACCTAATGAAATCGCTTTTGATAGTCTGCGTTTGGCATGACTGCTGATTTTGAAGCTCGAAGACTGGGACTTGGCTAACCATGAGAAATTCTTGCACCTGGTGACCGAACAGTTGATGCACCACATCATAGACACAAATATAGTGATGACTATGCTGGAGCCGTGGAAGTGGCTTAGAGGAGTAGAGAAGGTAAGATTACTCAACCTACTCTGGGTGTCGTACTATAACCACAACCCCATGACAGTTTTAGTCATCAAGCAACTGTTATGCTTGGTGCATGATGGGTGTATGTGGCTGGAGGAGCCGATACCCATAATCAATATGTTGATTCACCACATAACACGCCTATCGTATACAAGTGAAAATCTAGCTATGATCTTTGGTGGCAAGGGTGGCAAGCTGGTGCTCACAGAATCAATAAAAGAGAAGTTCAAACTGGTGAAGAAGCCACGTGGGTATGCTATCTCTAGCGTCTGCGACCCTGCTATGAAGGTGGAAATGCAAATCATTGCAGGGAAGGTGATGCAGAAGTGCCATGCTGATGAGGTACCCGCGCCTGTCGTCACGCCCGCACAATAGTGCACGGAAGGAGTCCAGTTTAACTGGTCAGACTACCTTCGCGAAGAGTTCCTGGCGAACTGTCATTAAGCGCAAGAGCAAAGCAAGACATTCCACTACGTATGGCTCTTGCTTTCGATTGTGCTCGTAGCATGGGAGCTACCAGAGGAGAGACAATTCCCCTCGATCGTGCTAGACCTTCCTGAAGCAGTGAAGTATGCTTCACTGCGGGTGACCAAGGATGCAAAGCACATTTGGGACAAAAATATCTTTTGGATCTTGATGGAAATGAATATCAGGATGGCTATCAATTGCAAGTTGTGATTGTTGCCCACAGTACATGCTAACCTACAGAGCTATGCTGAATTCAAATTTGATTTCCATCGGATATCAATCAGGGCACAGAAGGACCCTGCGCTGAAGTGGTATGATTTGTCGTACCTAGCCACAGATGATGCCATCGATGCCATGTTGGATAAATGGCCGATGGAGTAGCACACCACCACAGACTTGGCAGTGGGTGGAAGCAAGTCCGCTGCACAAAAGAAGAAGGAAGAGGCCAAGCTAAAGATGGCATAGCTAGTCGAAAAGAGGAAGAAGGATGTCGATGAGAAGGCCAAGGTGGAACAGACAGGAAAGGGGGTAGGAAAATGGATAGGTGGCATAGAACAGGTCTCTGAAAAAGACCCGTGGTCACCTTCACTTGAGACCGCAGAAGAGGACACAGAGTAGCATGACGCGGACCCTCAAGAGACATTTGGCCACATTAAGTGCCCGAGAGAACTGGAAAAGGGAGGGTCCAGAAAGAAATCCATGGCGACCAAGACCTTGGTGGACCCTGTCACACTAACGAAGGGTGAATTTTATGACATCGGTGACATAGTCAGAGATGTCACCGGGGAGGCCCTGTAGCAATTTGAAAAGTAGCATCAGATCATCCTAGGGGCCATCCAGACAGGATTGTAGGAGTTGCAGACCCGTGCATCACAAGTTGGTATGCTGTCTACCAGCTTGGCTATCGGCACATCAGAGGCTGCCGATATGCTGCACACGAAGGTTCCCAGTGTGCTAGTGCTTCGAGATGGAGCACTGACAATAGAAAATGAGGCTGAAAGGCCCACTATCAGTGCCTTGAAGGGAGTGGGATTGAACCTGGTAGTGCTCTCGCACGAAGCACTCCACCTCTTACAAGATGGAGTAATTGCAGAGCTAAGGGCCCATGAGCACTGTGCCCTCCAAGTGATCAATGAACAAAAAATAAAAAATGAGCAGATGGCCTTACAGAGGAATGCTACCAACGCCGCCGAGGCTGAGGCAACCAGCCAAAGCAAGAAGATCATACAGGTCATGGAGGAGGCCTGTAGAATGGTCCTGGACTTGGCCATTCTAGAGGAGGAGCCAGTTGAGGTCCACATATATAAATTGGCCATAGGGGTACACGACACTGAAACAAAGATGGTGCAGGTTCAGTTGGAGCTGAACTTATAGATTACAGAGCTCCAGTTGAGGGCTCAACCTTCAATGCAACTAGAGGTAAAGGAATAGTGAGCGGTCGTTGTCACAGAAGCAGTTGCGGTAGTGGAGAGTGCAGTAGCAGATTGTACACAGTTGTTCAAACAATAATTTGAGGTCCTAACCAACTTGCAGAAGGACCCAAAAATCTAGAGCCTAGAGACGGAAGCAAGCAAACTCCAACAGCGTTATGACAAAGTTAAGGGCACAACCGGAACCGTCACGCTGACACAAAGGTTAGCCAAGTTGCAAGAAGCCAAGTAGCTGAAGGAACAAGTGGACACAGCACTGCACAAGGAAGTAGTGCTAAAAACGGCGAATAAAGCCCTGGCTGGAGGGAGCTTACGTAGTCATAGGAACCATTAAAGGTAAGCTTGCAACTCTGCAAGTGACACAACAACAGCTTGAGGCTGACAGCACTGGGGCAGTAACCGAGAAAACAGTTGAAGATATGAAGCAGGCAGCAGCTCATTGCATAGCCGAAGTTGTAGTCATCAAGGTCGAGATGGATGGGCTTCACGCAAAGATCTTCGCACCTACCAAATGACTCAAGGGCGAGTCATGATGTTTGTGTTGGGGGCCTGTTGGGAGCGGGATCCCCCAAGGGCAGTTTTGGGGCTAAAAGCCCATGTTTAAGTCAATTTTTGTAATATTATTGTAAAGACTCTACATTTTGTGGTCGCGGAGCGTGAAGGTGTTATGTGTCATAAAGGGTAGTCTACCCTTAGTTTTGTAAAGTAAAGTCGACTGTAAGAGATCTACCCATGGTCTGCAAAACGTGGGATTGTATAGAAAGAGCTAAGCTGTAAGTAGTTCGAGAGACACAACATGTAAGACAGTCATAGCTTTAGAGCAAGAAGTCTAAGTCTTGGATTGTAGTGTAGGTAGAGGCTCTACAGCTAAGTGCGCAAAGGCCTAGGGTAGAAGTTTGCAGCTAAGTGCGCGGACCCTTGCAACTATGTGCACAGGGTGAATAGAGTCTGTAACACTTGGAAGATATTAATAAAAGGAGTTATTCTACAATTTCTGTGTATTTTTTCTGTTGATGGGTTTGGATATTTTGTGTATGAATTTCCTTTATTATGCTTCTATGATGCGTGAAAGAATACAGTTACATTGAATAATTAAATGAAATTATGAATATTTGATTACACGGTGATAAGTTTAAGTATTCAGCAAAATAAGCAAATCACTTAAGGTAATTGAGGAATCTACACGATGTGTTTCCATAACAACGTGAAAGAACCTGAGCCATAAGTTAGGGTTGCGCAAAGGTCGATCATATACTTTCACGAAGGTATTGAAAGCCATAATAGAGGGTTTGTCTTACAAGCCCTAGAGTAGGATCACCTATGTGAAGGTAGGGATAGAAGAAATCAAACAACATCACAACCATCTCAAGGTGTGGAATCTTGGTTCCAACATCCCCCATACTGTTTCGGGTGAGACTTCGGTCTGCACTCCGCAGGCTGATGCTGAAAGGGCCAGTAGTGTAGTGATTTGTTTGGCTAATTAACATTGAACCTAGGTCAGGTCCCCTCAAGCCAACAATTTTTCATATTGGAAAAATCATGAACCAAAAAATACCCTTCCAACAAATTCAACAATATATTTATGATGTCTGCATATATCTGGCCTTCAAATATGGGAATGTCAAAGTTGACCCATACCTTGAAGGGAGTGGTGCCTCCAGAGTGGCTATTGGATGAATATGTGTCACCTGTGGACATCTGTCGAAGGATCTAGGAAAAGTTGTCCATCATCATTTTCCTCTGTCGCTCGAGGGATTCTTCAAGAAATATTTTGAAAGGATCTCCTACTCCCTCATATTTCTTTTCTTTCGCCACGGGAGGATGTCAGAGTTTGTGATGTTGGTATTGAAAAGGTTCAACCAGTTTGATCCCTAACTCCTTAGACCCCGACCTCATTCAGGACAAGCAAAGAAAAATAGAAATAAGCCTAAACAGATCTGATATAATTATTACAGCGAGCAATTAAACATGAAATAAGCCTAATGATGAATGCCCAACTCAAGAAATTAATTCCTTAATGTATTAAACAACTTATGAATTGATTTTAGGCTAACTCACATGAAATTTTTCCATTATTATATTTGAGACTTTAGAAATAGAATTATTCAAAGATAACAGTGACCCAAAATGTAGATCTAGGACAAATTATTGATACACATCAAACATAGATGACTTATTAATGTATTTAGCAATTTTTTAGTTAATTTCAAAAGAGTTAGATGTGCTTTTCACCACTATTAGAAAGGTATATGATTGTAGTAGCAAACAGTGAGGAAAAAGATGTTTTAGAGATCAAACTCTTAGGCCTTAGGCCTTGAAAATCACTTTCCTGAGCTGCCAAAAAAAATCAATATATGAAACACAAATTTTTACCAATTTTTTTGCAAAAACACACCAATCATTAGCTTCAGAAAATCAAATATTCAAATCAGAAATGGAGCAAGGGAATCTAGGGCCAATGAGAGCTAGCACTAGGCCAAATAAAACTAGCATTGGGCTAGGAGAAGGCAGATATGGGCTTAGGAGCCCCAAAACTTGAAACCCTTGTTCTGATAAAATAGATAAATAAATAAATACAAATAATAATAATAATAAATAAATTATTTTTCTTCAGGTCTTCAGATTTTTTGCAAAATTTTCAATGGCTGGCCTTGTAAAATAAATTGGAATAAGATGTTTCCTTCGAGAGCCTAGATCTGTCTCAAAACCCCCAAATCTGCTTGAAAAATCTCAAATCTGAAAATTTACTTGGTTGGTTTCTCAAATCTATTCTTGCAAACAATCTTTGAGCCCACATCTTGCCCTCCAGGGTCTAGATCTAGCTCAGATATGAAAATTTACTTGGTTGATTTCTCAGATCTATTCCCGCAAACAATCTTTGAGCCCAGATCTTGCCCTCCAGGGTCTAGATCTAGCTCAAATCTGAAGATTTACTTGGCTGATTTCTCGGATCTATTCCTGCAAACAATTTTTGAGCCCAGATCTTGCCTTCCAAGGTCTTGATCTAGCTTAGATCTAAAAAAATTCTTGGTTGATTTCTTAGATTTATTTATGCACAAGTGAAAAGAGAAAAACCCAATACCCAATATGTACAAAAATAGAGAAAATCCTAAAAAATCCAAGTGTTCAAATTCAAAATTATGTTACAAAATTTCAGATCTACACAAGTAAATCACGTATATATACAAATAATTTACAAACCTTTAGCCTCAAGGGTTAGCCCAACTAGTCAATTCAGTGCCTCGCCGTTCGGGAGGTCACAGGGTCAATTCTCCACGGAAGCCCTTGGGGTCAGGTCTATTATGGTCGAGGGGCAGGATCCTAGAGATCAACGCCTAAACTTTACATGGACGTAGCCGACATCCACTGACCACGGGTGTTTGCGAACCACACAAAAAATAATAATAATAATAATAATAAAATAAAAAAACAAAAGATAAATTAAATAAAATTTTACATATCTAACGAGTATGAGTCCAACTCCGCTCCCAGATATGATAATCTAAGGCTCTAAATAGCCAAATCTATCAAAATTTCCACAAAATATTTAAAAGATTTTGAAATTTTAGAGAGGTACTAGCCCAAAAACACCCTGCAAAAAAAAAAAATTATCGTTAGATAAATCCTGAGGTTTATATGAAGTAGGCTCTTCAGAAAATATGTGTTGAGAGTTGGCTGGTCCAACTGAAGACTATCCCCAAATGCTCAATGAGAACCTGAGAGATCTTCTGAAAACACTAGATCAACCATCAAATCAAGTAGAGAAATAGAGCAACAGTAAAATTATGAAGAAATAGAGATACCTGCTACTTCAATCAAAATTAAAAATGTTACCCTAGATCCAACAAACTGAATAAGATACTTGTATTCGGATTATTCTAAGAGAGTTATTGATTGATAGTTTTCACATAATATTAAGTAGAAATTAAAACAATGTGACCATGAATTCATGAAGAGGAACACTACAACACATTGAAACCCCAAAGGCTTTTGCATTAATTCAAAAAAGTATACAAAAGAGCTTGAGAGCTTAGTACACGATCTAGAGATCAAATGATCTCAACTGACAAATGACCTCCTATTTAAAGATAAATCTTCGAACGGCTAGTTCGAGTGATCCTCATCAAATAAATCTCGATCGTTGATGAGGATCAAATTTCTTTTAATCTCATCTGCCGAAATTTTAAATTATTGAGGAAATTTCAAATTTTTCAATTAAATGCATTTTAATTAATTCAAAAATTAAGTTTTTTAATTAATTCCCTCAAAATTTTGACTTTGACTTAACCCTAGGGACCAAAGGCTTAAAATTTAGCAAAATAATCAATTAAACTTACTCCTTGGACCTCTTTAAAATTTAATTTTTAAAGGACCCACGAATTTTGCCTTTGGAAAATTTAAATTTATCTAGGACCTATAATTAATTAAATTTCTGGCTTAGGATTTTAATTAATTTTGCCCATAAAATTTAATTAATTAACCTGTGATGGGATAAATTATTTTTTTAACCCTCAAGACACTTTACATCATGATTTTTACAGTTTTTACATCTCAAGGGGGGAAACCCATTCGAAATAGACTCTCACAGACTACCCATTTCTGCGACACAAATATAATCCAGCAGACTAAGCAATTTGTAATAAAATAACCTAATTAAATAATTAGGATTATTCCCAAATCACTTTTACAGAGACTCGACCTATAACATTAGGACTCCCCTAAGATCCTAGTGATAGAATCCACTCCAGCTTTGGGGTAAGACTGAAGGAAAACTCTGTCGACCATCCGAGAATGGATCAGTGAGACAAAAAACCTCCCGGAATGTAGATCGTCACCAAAAAAGTAGGTTTACCTCGGTGATTACATACATGACACGGATCTGCTGAGATTATTTACATCATACACATGCAGAATGGGTTTACATTAAAACATGATCCTCAAGCTGACAATGATAGCTAGATGGCAGGAACACATCGATTAGGTGCTATCCCTTTTGCGAAAAGGGGGTGTACTACTGTGGGTCGTTGACACGTAGTGGTCAACACTACCATTCATATGATTATCGATCTTCCACACAAGGGTGAAAAACTACCCAAAACAATCGAGATCACCAAGTGGATCCAAGAATTCAGAGCAGGATCAACGGGAAAAAATTCTAAAGGGCTAATAATCGAACAAGTCCTGAATCCATTGATTAAGTGGGCTTATATTATTGTAGCTTTGTGTCTCACACTAACAGGAAGAGCATCAGATGTCAAGTTAAAAATGTTCGAATCCATTGGCGAGATGACAAAGTTGGGAAAAAATTATAACTAGCATGTTGCCGACCTGGTCAAGACTAATTACCAATAATGTTAGAATTATGGTAAGTACATCTGATTTCCTTTTATGCTTCTTTGGCTAGATATTATGCATAGCACACTAGTTGAAGAGACTAATTTCACCAATAAGAGGAATCTGCTAATGGAGAATTTCAAAACTTTCTCGAATGGATGGTTTGCGAAACCCCAATGTTTGGGACCCCAAGAGCTATTTAGAAATTGAAATTTAGATATCAAGGAAAATTTGAATAAATGGAGGTTTTCGTAGTACATTTCTTGGGAATTACCACTCTCATCACATATAAAACTATTCTTTGATGTAACTAAAGTATGGTACAACACTGTATAGGTAACCCTCAATAGCTACCTTATTAGTGGGTAGTCAACCAAATATTTAAATAATTGCGTCAACAATCTAGTTCATTAATTCTCATTCATTGGGGGGTTCTCCAACCATCTAGAGATATCATCACCCCACTCTGACACAAAACATGAGGAAGAAAAGGAGGCTTCACTATACCTAGACCTTTTTAAGATGGATTTTTTAATGCCCTTATATATTCGGCTAAGAAGTCCTACATGAGGAATCTCGAAGTTCAAAGGCTACTTCAACTTCCTCATCAGGGATTTAGTGGGAGGAATTCTAGTTGAATATTTGAATTGATGATCCACAATAGAAACAACAACTGGATTCAATTGTCCAACAGTCATTGGAAATAGTTAAGTCAAAGTGAAAAGTGATGAAAAAGCCTATGAAAACACATGTTTCAACATCATCGATTGAAGCATATTTAATATAAGAATTCGAGGGTTCCAAAGGTACTTTTATTGAAAATGTCCAACAAAAGATAAGAGAGTCTTAGCAAACCACCTCATTACATATTTCAACACAAAATGATAGTTCCACTCAAGCACTGAATCATACATAGTCACGCCCGAGCACAAACAAGAAGGCCTAGATCCGAAGATTGATTTAACTTCATACTCACCTCCTCTATCTTTGACACATGGTAAAGAAGAATAGGAAGGGACTGACAAGACTCCATCAGATCAACATAACTCACAAAAAAATTTGTCAGAACACACTAGGTTTGATGAAACAATAAGAAGAGATATTGCATAGTCATAGGACACATTGGCTACACCAACGACTCATCAACAAGAGCCACCAGTTCAACTGACTTCGACTAACGCACCAAACACTAAGGTCAAGAAATAATTTGCAGATATTTCAAGTAAGTACACCAAATTAAGGCTTGTGAATGACAATTTTTTTCTTTTGAAGTTTTAGAAGATTTTGTAAAAGCAACAAAACTAAGAATGAATAAAACGAATAAAGACACTAAGGAGATTGAACAGAAAGAGGGGAAATAAAGGGAGTTTTGGTTGGATTACCAGCACTAAGAAACACAAAAATTGACTATCGACATGCCAACTGAAGTTTATGATCATCTTGGTGCTCTTCAATAATTAGTGTACCAATAAATCGACCAAAATGAGCAGCTCAATACCCAAATAAGTGACTTTCAGTTGAAATTAGTAGTTTTAGGAAGTCAATAGTTATTAGAAGTAATCAAGAAATATCATCAAGAATTTTTGAAATCTAATCAACAATTGGAATGCACACTCGATTAGGGAGGCTCCTTAACAACCACTCTAAATAGTTGGCCTGCGAACTTAGCATCAACCTATGATTATATCAAATTGTAGGACATGTTTATTCATGGCTTATCCTCTAGGGAAGTCACGGATCTAATGAAAAATTTTGCACTAGATAAAAATATTGATCAGAAAAGGAAACATCAAGTTTAGTTGGTGTCAGAGTGACAATTCTTCAGGGAAGGAAGGAAAGCTTAATTGGAAGCAACCAATTCTTCATAATTTTTACAGGGGATTCTTAATCGAGTGCAATAGATGGAAAAAGAGTGGCCCCTTGACTAGAGGATATCATAACAAAATTCACTAGAAGATAGAGTTCAATATATTACAAAAATCAAGGAACTACATGTGCAAGACATGCTAGTTTTTTAAGGATGATCGATCTTTGACAATCATATATCAAGTTGCCTTCCTGGACATGCGCTACTGACACCAGTTCACTCATCACCACTAGAACCACCACGACCTGCCCATCCATTTTTTGAACCAAGTATCTCAACATGAACTGTAACTTTGGAACAACAGTCTCACGAAGTTGAAGTTTACCAAGCAGGACAACGTTCGATAGAACAAGTCCAAGAAGCATTGAATGATCATCTTGAAGCATTAGTTAAGAACCAAAAATAGTATCAGAAGCTCTAAAATTTATTCTAAATCATTATCATATGTTTCATGTTGTACTTATTTTGTACAAAATTTTTGCAACACTTCAATTATACCTTCATTGGGACGAACAAGGCTTTGAGGGTGGGGGAGATGTTGGATGGGTTAGTCTACCAATTAAGTTGGAAAATTACATTGTAAGTCGGTTGATAGCTTTTTCAAGTCGACAACTGAGTTGGGTCAAACAGTTAAATTGTTGAAACTGTCCTAACAAGGCAATATATATCCATGAATGTATTAATGTATTGGTTTTATTCAACTTTAATAGATATATAACAGAAGTGTTCCTCCTCTAGTTCTCCACTAATTTTGTCTCTTCTCTTCTCTTCTCTATTTACTTATGTGCTTTTTTATGTATTCTTTTATTGTCCTTACTACTGATAACTATGTTTACTTTTCCTTGGATTACAACACCTAGCCTAGCGTAGCTTTGCCTACTCTATCTAGCCTAAACTAGTTGTGCTTAATGTAGCCTGGCATGGCTTATTCTAGCCTAACATAGTCTAGGCTAGCATAGATTATTCGAGCCTAGCATAGTCTAGGCTAGTGTAGCTTATTCTAGCCTCACCTAGCCTACTCTAAGTCTAGCCTAGCCTAGCCTTGCCTACTCTAACCTCCTAACCTACTATAAGATAGCTTATACACCAACTATATATATGTACCTTAAGAAACTCCTATTCTACCATAACCTAACATACTCTAGCCTAGTCTAATCTAGCTTAGCCTACCTTATTATTAACCTACTTTAGTGAGGCCTAGCCACCACTTTCCTAGTGTAGCTTAGCCTACTCTAGCCGAACCTAGAATAGTCTACTCTGGCGTAGCTTAGCCTAGGGCACCCCAACATAGAATAGTATAATTTGGCCTAGCTTAACATAGTCTAACCTACTTTAGCCTAGCCTACTCTAGCCTAGCCTTACAAATCATACTCTAGCCTAGCCTATTCTACTCTAGCATACCCTAGCATAACCTAGCTTAACCTACTCCAACATAACCTACTCTACCTATCATATGTAGTATAAAATATCCAAACCTACCCTAGATTATAGTAGCCTTGTCTAGCCTATTCTAGCATAATGTAACCTATCCTTGCCTATTCTAGCTTGGCACACTGTAACCTAACTTACTTGAACATATAAAATATTATGCTAGGCTAGCCAACTCTAACCTAGCCTATTCTATTTTATCTTACATTAGCCTAGCATGTCCTAACCTACTCTAGCCCAACATAACATAGCCTACCCTAACCTACGCTAGCCTAGTGTACTCCACTCTAACTTACCCTACTTGAAGCCTAGCTTAACCTACTCTAACCTATCCTAGCCTATCCTAGCCTAGTCTAAGATATCTTAGACACCAAATATATACATGTACCTTAAGAAAGTTAATATGCTTGAAGTATCCTACTGTTATGCAACCAACCCACAAAAAAAGAAGAAAAGATAGATCAATGACTTGAAAAATAGCCTGTTCGAGGGGGCAACCTTCTTTACATCACATAAATGAACAATTCTTGGATGATCCAAATGACAAAACCTCCTTTCTATATATAGGAGTCTAAGGGGTCACAATATAATCAAAGCCTACATAACAATAATAATGTAAGGGCACAAAAATAACAACAGTGGGCTTCTATTGGGTACAATAATAACAATATGGGGACTACATCGGCACAACAATAACAATAAGGGGCTACACTAGTATTATAGTTGCCTAACACCCACCATAACCTATCCTAATCTAGCGTAGCCTACCTTATTCTAGCCTCGCATAGCCTACTCTAAGCCAAGCCTAGTGTAGACTTGCCTACTCTAACCTATCCTAGCCTACTCTAAGATAGCTTATACACCAACTATATATATGTACCCTAAGAAACTCAAGATTCTTGAAGTAACTCTTATCTTACCATAACCTAACCTACTTTAGCCTAGCCTACCTTATCCTAGCCTACTCTAGTGAGGCCTAGCCACTTCTTTCCTAGCATAGCTTAGCCCACTCTAGCTTAACATAGTTTAGGCTAGCCTAGCCTAACATGCTTTAGCCTAGCCTACTCTAGCCTAGCCTAGCCTACTCTAGTCTAGCTTGACCTACTCTAGCCTAGCCTAGCCTTGCCCTACTTTACCTAGCCTTGCCCTACTTTACCTAGCCTTACCAATCATACTCTAGCCTAGCCTACTCTACTTTAGCATACCCTGGCATAGCCTAGCCCACCCTAGTTTGCTTAGCCTTCTCTAGCTGATACTACTCTAGCCTAGCTTAACCTACTCTAGCATAGCCTAATCTAGTCTATCCTAGCTAGTCTAACATATCCAAGCCTACCATATATTATATTAGCATAACTTAGCCTTGCCTAGCCTATTCTAGCATAACCTAACTTATCCTTGTCTATTCTAGCTTAGCCCAACCTAACCTAGCCTACTCAAACATATACAAGCTTATGCTAGGTAAGCCAACTCTAGCCTAGATTACTATAGCCTAACCTCTTCGATTTTATCTTACATTAGCCTAGCTTAGCCCAGCCTACTCTAGCCCAGCATAATCTAGCTTGGCCTAACCTACTCTAGCCTAACCTAGCCTATTCTAGCCCCACCTAGCCTACTTTAAGCCTAACCTAGCCTATTCTAGCCCCACCTAGCCTACTTTAAGCCCAGCCTAGCGTTACCTACTCTAACCTATCCTAGCCTACTCTAAGAGAGTTTATACACCAACTATATATATGTACCTAAGCTAGCCTAACCTAGCCTATTCTAGCCCCGCCTAGCCTACTTTAAGCCTAACCTAGCCTATTCTAGCCCCACCTAGCCTACTTTAAGCCCAACCTAGCCTTACCTACTCTAACCTATCCTAGCCTACTCTAAGAGAGTTTATACACCAACTATATATATGTATCTTAACAAAGTTAAGATGCTTGAAGTAACTCCTATCTTACCATAACCTAACCTAGTCTACCTTAGGCTAGCCTAGCCTAACCTACTTTTGCAAGACCTAGCCACCTCTTGCCTAGCCTAGCCTACTCTAGCTTAGCCTACAATTACCTAGCCTAACCTACTTTAGCCTAACCTAGCCTTTCCTTACCTAGCATACTCTAGCCTGGCCTACTTTACTCTAGCATGCCCTAACATGTCCTAGCCTATGCTAACCTATCTTAGCCTTCTCTAGTTGACCCTACTCTAGCCTAGACTACTCTAGTCTAGCTTAGCCTACTCTAGCATAACCTAATCGAGCCTAGTTTAGCTCAGACTAGCCTATTCTAGCCTAACCAAGCCTATCCTAGATTATATTAGCATAGCATATCCTTTCCTAGCCTATTTTAGAATATACTAACTTATGCTTGCATATTCTAGCTTTTAACTCGCCCTAACCTAGACTACTCTATCATAAACAAGTTTACACTAAGCTAACCTATGGTAGGTTAGCCAACTCTAGCCTAGCCAATTAAAGTTTATATTATATTAGCCTAGCCTAGCTTAGAGTACTCTAGCCCATCCTCATCTATCCTAGCATAACCTAGACTAGCCTACTCTACATTACCTTAGTCGAGCCTATCCTACTCTAGCCTAAACTATCCTACTCTATCCCAGCCTAGCCTACCGTACTATAGCTTAGCCTACTCTAGCTTAGCCTAACTTACTCTATCTTAGCTTAGGCTACTATATCCTAATATAGCCTAGCCTATCCTCACCTAGACTTGCCTACTTTAGACTAGCCTACTCTAGCCTTCTCTAGCCTAGCTTACTCTAGCTTAGCCTACTCTAGCCTAGCCTAGATTAGCCTATCATACTCTAACTTAGTTTATCCTAGCATACTCTACCCAAGACTGGCCTTGCTACTCTACGCTAGCCTACCATACTATAGCCTAGCTTAGCCTAGCCTAATCTAGCATAGCCTGCTCCAGCCTAGCCTAGCTTACTCTCACCAAGCCCAACCTGGTATACCCTACCCTAGCCATCTTTATTGTATCCTACTATACCCTAGCCTACTCTAACAAAGCTTAGCCTAGCCTATTTTAGCCTTGCCTACTCTAGTATAGCCTAACATACCTTAGCCTAACCTACTCTATCATAGCCTTCTGCCCTAGACTAGCCTTGTCTAGCATAATCTACTCAAGCATAGCTCACTCTAGCCTAACCTACTTTAGCCTAGACTACTCTATTCCATCCTATTCTAACCTAGCACAACATGCTCTAGCCTAGTCTCACTTAGCCTAGCCTACTCCATCCTAATGTATCCTAGTCTATCAGCTAGCTTATCTTAACATAGGCTAGCCTATTCTAGCCTAGATGAGCTGAGCTGAGCATAGCCTAGCCTACCTTAGCCTACCCTAGAGTAGCTTACAAATCAACTATATACATGTACCTTGAGAAAGTCAACATGTTTGACGTACATCCTAGCCTACTCTAAGTTAGCCTATTGTAGCCTTAACCTAATCTAGTTTGGCCTAGCTTATCTGAGCCACCTCTAGCCTGACATAGCCACCTCTATCTTGGCCTAGACACCTCTAGCTAAGCCTAGCCTACCCTAGCCTTGCCCCACCTAGCCAACTCTATCCTAGCTTAGTAGAGGCTAGCCTATTCTAGTCAAGCCGAGCCTATTCTTGAGTAGCCTAGCCTAGTTTAGCCTATTCTAGCATAGCCTATCCTACTCTAGAGTAGTTTACAAATCAACTATATACATGTACCTTAAGAAATTTAAGATGGTTGAAGTACATCCTATCCTCTCTAAGTTAGCCTATTGTAGCCTAGCTTATCTGAGCATGCTTAGGCCTGAAATAGCCACCTCTAGCCTAGCCTAGGTTAGCCTAGCCAACGCTAGCCCAGTCCAGCCTATCCTAGGTCAGCCTAGCCAACGCTAACCCAGCCCAGCCTAGTCTAGCCTTTCCTAGCCTAGCCTAACCTAGGCTACTCTAGCTTAACTTAATTTAGCCAATCCTAGCTTAGCCTCGCCTAGCCTAACCTAGGCTACTCTAACATAACCTACTATAGTCAATCCTAGGCTAGCCTAGCCTATTTTATCCTACATTAGCCAAACATAGCCTACTTTGGCCTAGTGTAGCCTATTCTAGGATAGGATACCCTACCCGAGTGTATTCTAGCCTAGCCTATCCTATCATTCTCTATCCTAGCGTACTCTACTCTAAACTAGCCTACGTAGGCTAGCCTATGCTAGTTTAGCCTACTCTAGAGTAGATGAACCTAGCCTAAGCTAGCATATTCTACTCTAGCCTAGCATAGCCTAGCCTACTATTCCCTAGCCTATCTTAGCTAGCGTACTCTACTCTAGCCTAAACTAACCTATACTTGGTTAGCCAATGATATTTTAGCCTAACATAACCAACTTTAGCATACTCTAACCTAGCGTAGCCTACTCTACCTAGCCTAGCCTACTCTGGCCCAACCTAGCCTACTTTTCCCTAACCTATTCTCGCAAACCCTAATCTAGTCTAACCTACTCTAGCATAGCATAGCCTACTCTAGCCTAGCCAAACCTAGCCTAGCCTAGCCTAGACTTACCTAGCAGACTTTGGGTTATCCTGACCTACTCTAGCCTAGCCTAGCCTACTCAATACTATTCTAGCGTACTCTACCGTAACCTAGCCTAGCCTATTCTAGCTAGCCCAGCCTAGCCTAGCCTACTCTAGAGTATCCCAACCTAACCTAGTCTAGCATACTATAGGCTAGCTTAACCCGGGATACTCTAATAGAGCATAGCATGGCCTAGTTGAGGTTACTCTAGCCCATAGTTTTAAAACTAAGACTTGGACTTGAAACCATTCGAGGGTTGACTCTGACTCAGTATCGACTAGGCCTCATTGATTTCAATGACTCGATCTTTGCAAAAAATACATTAAATATTTATTGTTTTATAAAAAAACATATTTTTAAAGATTTTCATTCATGTTTCCAAACTCAAAGCATTAAAACAATAGAGAGAATAAAGCATATGATCAAAGTATTCTCATGAATATATCTGTTATATCAAAATGGCACCCAGTGCATTGTCAAATACATGTAATATATAGAGATCAAAATAAAAACACATAACCAATTAGACTCTAAATGGCCTCTAAAACAAAACATCACTAGTCACTGCTGCTAGACAAGGCAACACCATTTGGCTCAAACTCTAAATCTGAGTTAGATGGGGAAACCCATGGCTCCTCCTCTTTGTCAAGATCCCCAACTGCAATTGTAGAAGTAGTAGCACTAACACTAGCTACACGCTGAGATAGACAAGCTATGCTCCAAAAAAACCAACTCCAACTCTTCACAAACCAACTCCAGGGAACTATAGAAGTAGTAGCACTAATACTAGTTGCACCTTGAGATAGAGGAGCTATGCTCCAAAAACCCCAACTCTAACTCTTCACAAAGCAACTCCAACTCTTCAAAAACTCCTGACAAATTCTCACACAAATGCAATGAGATAGTTACGAGAAAATGTGAGGGGGTCGGGTCACATTTATAGGCTTGGGAGAGGGGTAGAGGTGTTAGCGGAAAAAAAAACTAAAAAAAGAAAACCAATTTTAAGTCTATCCTACATCCCTTTTTTCCTGTCATACAGGCTGACTAGTCCATTACCGAAATGACTCAGTCGGTGACTAACTCAGTTTGTTAGGTAACATATTGATTAATTGGACAAGTCGGCCCTCGCAAGGGTTTTTCTCGGTCAACCAGGCCTAATCTGAGTCAGATGAGCTTGGTTTTAAATCTATGCTCTAGCCTAGACTCTAAATGGCCTCTAGAACAAAACATCACTAGTCACTTTTGCTAAACAAGGCAAGATCATTTGGATCAAATTCTAAATTTGAGTTAGACGGGGAAGCCCATGGCTCCTCCTCTTCATCAAGATCCCCGACTACAACTATAGAAGTAGTAGAAGTAACACTAGTTGCACGCTGAGATAGACGAGTTATTCTCCAAACAAATCAACTCCAAATCTTCACAAACCAACTCCAGGAAACTGTAGAAGTACTAGCACTAATACTAGTTGCGCCCTGAGATAGAGGAGCTATGCTCCAAAAAACTCAACTCCAACTCTTCACAGACCAACTCCAAAAACCAAAACCAACTCCAATTCTTCACAAATTCCTCACAAATGCTCACACAAATGCAACGAGATAGTTGTGAGGAAATGTGAGGGGGTTGGGTCACATTTACAATCTTGGAAGAGGGATAGAGGCATTGGGGGGGGTGGGTGTTGTGGTGGTGAAAGAAGGGGAATTAAAAAAAAAAAAAAAAAACCAATTTGAAGTCTTCCCTACCACCCTTTTTTCCCGCCACCTAGGCTAACTGATCCATTACCAAAACGACTCAATTGGTGACCAACTTAGTTGGTTCAGTAATGGATTAGTCGTTGGATCGATTAATTGGCCTAGTGAGCCTAGCAAAGGGTTTTTCTCAGTCAACCAGGCCGAATCGGAGTTGGACAGGCTTGGTTTTAAATCTATGCTCTAGCTTATACTCTAAATGGCCTCTACAACAAATCATCACTAGTCACTACTACTAAACATGGAAACATCATTTGGATCAGACTCTGAATGTGAGTTAGACGGTGAAACCCATGGCTCCTCCTATTCATGAAGATCCCCAACTACAACTGTAGAAGTAGTAGTACTCGCACTAGCTGCATGCTGAGATAGATGAGTTATGCTCCAAAGAAACCAACTCGAACTCTTCACAAAACAACTCTAGGCAACTGTAGAAGTAGTAGCACTAATACTAGCTACACCCTGAGATATAGGAGCTATGCTAAAAAAAAACCCAACTCCAAAAACCAAAACCAACTCCAACTCTTCACAAATGCTCACACAAATGCAATGAGATACTTGTGAGAAAATGTGAGGGGGTTGGGTCACATTTACAAGCCTGGGAGAGGGGTGGAGGCGGTAGGGGAAAAAAAACTAAAAAAAAACAATCCAATTTGAAGTCTTCCCTACCGCCCTTTTTCCCACCACCCAGGTTGACCTGTCCATTACCAAAATGACTTAGCAAGTATGTGCTTCATGAACCATTCAAGTAGAGTTCCCTTCACTCTTTTGAATTAAGTATTGGGGGTTTTTCGTAGTGCATTATATTAGATATCATTTTTTTGGATTCAATTGCGTTAAGTAAGCCATTCATCTATGACCATTTCCATGAGAGGTAGTCGTAACTGACTAATTTCTCATGATCTTTGAATAGTCTACTTAGCACTCATTGCATCGGGTGATGCTCACAGGGGTGAAGAACTGGGATTGAAACTAGTGAAATAAATCACATAGCGTTAATCATCACTTTCGGGGCTTGCACCCACTAACCATAGATGAATGACTTACTTAACGCAGTTGAATCCCAAAAAAAGATATCTAATATAATGCACTGCGAAAACCCCCAAATACTTAATTCAAAAGATTGAAGGGAACTCTACTTGAATGGTTCACGAGGCACAATACTTGCTAAGGTTTTGCAAATGGGGTAGGAAGCTAAGTGGGCTTGATTATAGGGAAAACTCCACAATTGAGTGCGCTTGAGCCAGAGGCGATCTAGGATGGGTGACCTCCTGGGAAGTCCTGGTTACCGGGTGCAAGCCTCGAAAGTGATGATTGGTGCTATGTGATTTATTTCACTAGTTTCAATCCCATTTCTTCACCCTTGTGAGCATCACCCAATGCAATGATTTCTATGTGGACTATTCAAAAATCATGAGAAATTAGTTAGTTACGACTAGCTCTCATGGAAATGGTCATAGATGAATGATTTAACGTAGTTGAATCCTAAAAAATGATATCTAATATAATGCATTATGAAAACTCCCAATACTTAATTCAAAAGAGTGAAGGGAACTCTACTTGAATGGTTCATGAGGCACAATACTTGCTAAGTTTTTGCAAATGTGGTAGCAAGCTAAGTGGGCTTGATTGTGGGAAAAAATCCACAGTTAAGCGTGCTTGACCCAGAGGCAATCTGGGATGGGTAACCTCCCGGGAAGTCTTGTTTACCGAGTGCAAGCCCCGAAAGTGATGATTCACGCCATGTGATTTATTTCACTAGCTTCAATCACACTTCTTCACCCCTCTGAGCATCACCTGATGCAATGAGTGCTAAGTGGACTATTCAAAAATCATGAGAAAGTAGTCAGTTACGACTACCTCTCATGGAAATGGTCATAGATGAATGACTTACTTAACGCAGTTGAATCCCAAAAAATGATATCTAATATAATGCACTGTGAAAACCCCCAATACTTAATTCAAAAGATTGAAGGGAACTCTACTTGAATGGTTCATGAGGCACAATACTTGCTAAGGTTTTGCAAATGGGGTAGCAAGCTAAGTGGGCTTGATTGTGGGGAAAACTCCACAGTTAAGTGCGCTTGAGCGAGAGGCGATATGGGATGGGTGACCTCCCGAGAAGTCCTGGTTACTGGGTGCAAACCCTAGAAGTGATGATTGACGCTATTTGATTTATTTCACTAGTTTGAATCCCACTTGTTCACCCCTCTGAGCATCACCCGATGCAATGAGTGCTAAGTGGACTATTCAAAAATCATGAGAAATTAGAGTTACAACTACCTCTCATGGAAATGGTCATAGATGAATGACTTACTTAACTCAGTTGAATCCCAAAAAATGATATCTAATTTAATGCACTGCGAAAACCCCCAATACTTAATGTTTCCAATCTTGTAAGTATAAATTTGAATGTCATGTCTTTTGTTGTGAAAGGTGTGGTGGAATCATCCTTATCCATATATTTGATAGCTAAAATTGATAAAATATGGAGCTAGCAAGTTGAATACCACTTGGAAGAATTTTAAGAGGAATCAAGTAACCGAATCGAAGAGGATTGACCATTTCTTAATTTTATATTCTTTGGTATGGAATTCCCTCCTACTGTCGTCTTGGCTATCTTTGGGAGGGATCTTTAACCACCTGAGCATATTTTTCCAAATTTAGTTAAACGATAAGATCTTGTCCCCTCCCCTCCCCCCCATTGAATTTAACCATGCTTGGCTCCTGGAAGAATACTTTATACAATTGATCAAGGACAACTATGTACCTCTTAATCAACAAGATGATGCTTCATATATGTAGCAATTTGTAAAGAAAATATCAATGGTGAAAACGAAAATGAAAGAATGGATCTTTATTTTCAAGGAAAAATCTCAATGTTATGAAACTAACTCACAAAAAGATAGAAAATATAGATCAACGCCTTAGAATTCAACCTCTTCAAGGGGACAACCTCCTTTACATTACACAAATGAACAATTCTTGGATTATTCAAATGACAAAACCTCTTTTCTACATATAGGAGTCTAAGGGGTCACAATATAACCAAGCCGACCTAACAATAATAATATAAAGGCACAAAAATAACAATATTGGGATTCTATGGGGCACAATAATAGCAATATGTGGACAATAGGGGCACAACAATAACAATAAGGGATACAATGACAATAGTAATGGAGGAATCACTAGTATTATAAGGACCTAACATGCCCTTCTCCTTCAAAAAAGTGTTGTCCTCAACTCTTGAGTAGTTCTAGATGCTCTGTATAAAATTCTCATCCTCCCATGTGGAATCTTCAACGGGTAAGTTCTTCCACTTGATGAGATACTCTGAAATTGATCAATTTCGTAGCTGTCGAGTTCTTGTTTCTTTGACTGCTTCATGTTCCAATATGATTTTTCCTTCCTCATCAAGTTCTGGCAATATTGTTTGAACTGGAAGCTTGTCATCTATAACCTTATTTAAGCATGAAACATGGAAAACAGGGTGCAGTTGAGAAGTTGCAGGAAGCTCCAATTTGTATGCCATAGTACCTATCTTTTGCAACACCTTGTACAGACCATAATACTTTGGTGATAATTTATTATCCTT
>APFE030159430.1:55164-81269 GCA_000404065.3 Pinus taeda
GATTCTCCAAGGAAGAGTTATGTGAAATCTCCCACAGTGACTTGATTATAGACTAGTTCAGTAGAGTGAACTTGTACGGCGTACCACGAGTCACTGTTTCCACCTTTGGATCTGAAAAATGGATACCACAAAACTAAAGTCCGTCCTATTTCAGTACCTTCTGATGAAATTTCAATCCGATCCCCAGAGAGAAAGTTATGACGATTTTCCCCAGGTCACCTGTTTGGAATGTAATTCAAGAGTATGCAAAAATACCAATTTCCTCAGATCATATCTCTGCAAATATAGCGCGAAACTCTCTGAAATTCGGATACAAGATTTAGAGCGATTTCTTCTCAAATGGGTTTTTTTTGCGACTTCTGAAACATCACAGAAAAAAAAGTTATAGCGAAAATTCCACAATGACCTGTTTGGAGCAGCGAAACCGTAGAATCCAAAGCTCTGATACCAAATGTTATGAAACCAGCTCAAGAAAAGATAGAAAAGATAGATCAACGCCTTAGAATTCAGCCTCTTCAAGGGGAAAACTCCTTTACATTACATAAATGAACAATTCTTGGATGATTCAAATGACAAAACCTCCTTTCTATATATAGGAGTCTAAGGAGTCACAATATAATCTAGTCGACGTAACAATAATAATATAAAGCCACAAAAATAACAATAGAGGGATTCTATGGGGAAAAACAATAACAATATGGGGGCAATATGGGCACAAAAATATTAATAAGGGGTATAACTACAATAGTAATGGGGTAATCACTAGTATTATAGGGACCCAACAGTTGTCTTCCTCGAATGTCCAGTGTTTGTATTTTGCGCTCCTTGCTCCTTCATCGAACAATTGCTGGCTCATTATTTTTGGGCACACCCGCATTGTGCTTCTCATTCCATCTAGCTATGCTCATGACCAAAAGTAAATTTTATTTTCTAACCTTCCCTTCTCTTCTTCCAAATCCATCAAGAAATCCAGTCACCCCTTTTCATGCAATCACAAAACTTCCAAGTTTAAGCATCCCCTTCTCCACTTCCCAGTCCCTTGAGCAATCCATTCCTTGGAAGGTTTTCCTTACATCAAAAGGGTCTCAAAACCAATGCATATATCTAAATAAAAATTATCATAGTTCTCATAATATGCTTTATAGCAATCAGTTTGCACCATTGGTGCTAGTGTCCCACAATGGTCCTATTCCTGAAATATTTTTACCAGTATATTGTTGCATGCTCTAATATATTCACATTGTTTCCATTCACCTTGCAGCTAATCCCGTTCACCCAACTGAGCTATTTCCATGCTTCCTAACATTAGGACAACAATTAACCATGAGAATCATCATAAGGAATTGCAATAATTTAAATCATACCTCCTTATCATATTGTCCATGATATAAAAATAGTGATTTATTTTGCATCCTTGTAAGGCAAGCCAAGTTAGCACATAAAATTAACCATCATACATCAATGTATCAATTTATGTTCATAATTTAAAAATTCATGAAATCAAATGGAACATTGATATTCATCTTTGAATTTCTATTTTCTTCGTTCTTAACAAACACTTGATCAGTTTCCACACTGTTAAGCATCTAAAGGCCTTTTCCTTTCTTCTACACACACTAGATCGATTCCCAAATCCAACAAGAACCAATGCCTTCTCTTCTATTCTCTTTTATTTGAAATTTAATAATTATTTCATAGGCCCTAAGGTGATCACTTAGTGACAACAAAATATAAATAACCCCAATCGCTTGCCCGTGAATATTGGCACCACCAAACTGTGCAGTCACTACCAAGATAGGTAGTCTTCTATCAATAGGAATATAGGTGTATCCCATGCCTTCACAAGCCCAAGTAGTCCCATACCAGCATCTTCTAAACAAATTACACAACACACGAGCCCAAAGAGTCCCATAATTACCTGTCCCCAAACACATGGCATACCATATGCATGTATACTCAGTGTACAATGTAGCACATACACATATAAACATGATACAGCACAACAAATACACATGTATAACACATCACATACATAATACACATGTCACATTATGACATGCACATGACATCTTATCCATCTAAATACAATAGGAAACATTGCCTCTAGTTTCTTTCCCATGATTTCACAGTGTGCATCCACAATCCAAATCCAGGATTCATGGTTTATTAGTTCTTGTTCCAACATGCCACATATCGCACTACTTCCCTGTCACTGATATATCCTTCAACATTCCATGTTCATAATGCAACATAGGCACAATATAAGAATCACACTCACATGATATTAAAATCATAATCATCCATGGTTACTTCTTCCCAAGTCATTCTTTACACAACTAGGAATCTTACATGTCATCCACATTTGCATTAAATGAATGTAAACCATCATTATTATATAAGAATGACTCTTTACAAACCCTGTCGGTCACCATGGCATTCATATATGCATATAAACATTGGCATGATCATGAACATATCACAAATTTATTTATGTACATTGATTTAAGGTCAAGATAACTTCCTTTGTGCAATTCTCATGGTTACCATGTCACTTTCGATTATCTCCCATGGACTAACCAACCACTTGGCCATCATAGTGTCATCCACTTGATCATGGACATAGCACATGTATTGATACCCGTATAAGAAGTTTAGAGTTGAGATAACTCCCTTTATTTAAGGAAGACATCCTTCAACCTAAGGAATTATTTCACTAGAGTTCCTCCCTTTTCCTTCTTCACCATGTTGTTGCTTTTTGTTATGCTTTTTCACATGCAATTTCTATCCTCTCTTATTTTCATCCTTGTGCTTTATTTAGACACGAAGCTTTTCTTAATTTGTAGTATTTGTTGATCCCCTTAGCTCTCTTACCAGACCATTATGGCTTTACTTCCATGGCCAATAAGTTTTTCCCTAGGACCGACACATAAAATTTTAAATGAAATGATTTCAAAAGGAAGGTGGGGACAACCAATACAAATGGAAATCACAACCACATTAAAAAAAAAAAAATCGACAGAATAGCATGGCCATCCGTAGTTGTATAATGAAATGATATCAATCCATGAAATTGATAAAATTAAAATTATTGCACATAAGTATAAAAATAAAAATATTTAATCCCCATGAGTCTAGCATTCATAGCACTTCCAGTGATCATACATGTCTACATATTTATATATGTATATTCACATACCAAAATTGGTTCAATAATTCTTTACAATTTTCACAAGAACCTTGAATTCTTACATTTCCCAATAGTTTAGAGTGGATCTTTTCATAACACATGTATATTTCAAGGAGCTTGAGGAAAGTCCCCCTCCTCTTTCTCAGCATATTGCACCGCTAATTCACATCCTTGTGGTTGGTAGGGGATGCTTTTTTGCCTTTTATTCTTGTGAGAACAATCATTTCTCAAATGATTTTCTCCACAACACCAATGAGAAAATATCCTCTTATCCTTTCCCTCCCTAGGGCGCCTCTTCCTGTTAGTCTCATCTTTCATTTTTGAGGATTTAGTTTGTTATGTCAATTCCTGCATGTGTTTTTGCAGTTTAGAATTCCAATCAATTAGTTATTATTGTTTCTTTTTGAGATTTTAAATTTCTCCTCTGTAGGTCTTTAGCTCATCTTCCAAGTCCCTGAGCTCAACCTCCAAATTCCTAATGGTTCTTTTCCTTTGGAGGGATGTCCCTCTTTCTCTTTCTTGATATACTTGGTCCATTTTTTTACTGCGCCATGCCACAATACATGTTTCCTTTTGTTTCCACTGAATTTTTTATGTGTTGTTATTCATGGTGTTGGGAACTACCAACATATAGGGGGTCTCCCTGATATGAAGTCCATACTATATCTCACACCATTTGGAGTAGGAGCTCCATCTGGGAATTTGACCCAACCACCATTATGTTGATCTTAAAGGTTAGCATTGGTTGCAATCGACAACACAAGAGAGTAACCACATAACTTTGAGATAAGCAAGTGAGTTAGATTTGTGAAACACCAACTACAATGCATACAAAGTTCTTTCATGGATGGGAAGGGAGATAGTGAGTCTTTATAAGAAAATTAATAGTACAATCTTAATAAAGACATACACAAGCATAGAAATAATAACTTGTTAACTTGCAAAATAGTTCACAATGTAACAACGATAATAAAATAAAGTAACAATGCACATCCAACAACATATATACCAAAGCTAACAAAATATTTCATTTTCTTTAGTATGTGCGAATACAAACATATATTGTAAACATTAAAATAATAGTCTTACAACATCCATGATACATGCATGAAAGTGTTCCAACTCTAAGAGCTTCAAATATTAAGTGAAAGATCCTAGTACACAATTACAATGATGAAACACTATGCCCAATATTGGAACATGAACCTACTACTTGCTCCTCCAAAGAATGATATTCTCTCCTATGTTAAGCTAGGGAAGCCAGTTCTAAGAATCTAAAAGTATAATCCATGAACCTACTACTTGCTCCTCCAAAGAATGATATTCTCTCCTATGTTAAGCTAGGGAAGCCAGTTCTAAGAATCTAAAAGTATAATCCCTTTTCTTGAGTTATGAGGGTTTTTTTTTATAACAAGTGAGAAGACCTTTCACCTCCCCTTGTGACTCTTGATACCTCTCATGGCTCTTGATATTTTATATGTATTTTGAGCTCCTCTTCAACCTTTTGGTTACCTAATGACTCTTCATATACCTTATGTGACTCTTGGACTTCCATTTGAACATTTTACATGTTCTCATTATTTTTAAAATAAAAAATTACGCATGACAAAAGTTTGGCTAGATCCATGGCACAAAATAATACATCGTGCTTAAAATTAAGGAAATTTTAACTCGAAAAAGTCTGGAACTGGGCTTGGTCATCATCCACTTTGGAATCAGGTAATTTTTCCCATATTAAAGTCTCTGTCAATTTTTCTACCATATCCTTGCTAGTTTCTAGATTTCATGAAGCGACATTCGATTTATTACCCAGTTTGAAAATTTCTTATTTTCTAGTGTAGTGTATACCCAAGGCATTGCAAAGACCATCACTTTCTTTGGGCCTAGACACTTCCTCTCAGCACCGAAGTAAATTTCCTTTGCAGTTTCTTTTACATGTTTCCAAGTTTTGGTGTTTCGTTCCCCTAATATCTAACTCAGTTAGCATTTTTCTCTTTTCTCTAGGAGGGGTAACAATACCTCAGTTCCTTACGCTATGTCAGGTAAAATTATTTTCTTAGCCTTTGTTCCCCTTGCATATTGACCTATTCATTCAAGTCTTAAACATTCTTCTTCAGGTAATAGTGTTCGTGTTGTTATTACAGGTAAGCACAGTGGCAGAATGTTATTTGAATGCTCTCGGCGGAAACTAGGTGCTCTTCTTTTAACTTTTACTTTACTATTCCTAGTTTAATGATATCTTGGCTTCGAACTTGCCCATTCCCTAGGATTTTCTGCTTGTGAATATTATTCCTATCACCTCTATTCCACTGGAAACTAAGCGAATGTATGCCTTGGGTTTGTATTGTTTCTTAAGAACTGTCTGTGATAGCCCTTATGCTTTTCAGTTGCAAGTTTGTGCCTCCATTTAGTTAGTCGACCCATGCTAAGTCAACAAGTCTAAGGCTTGCTAGAGGATTGTTTGTATATGTTTTCTACTCTTCATGAGTGACTAAGTTATTGATTTACATTCATAGTCTGGTGACTGTCTTAATTTTCTAGAATCTGTGTATAATGTTTTTTGTTTCCTTCTTCTCTCTTATTGGGATGCGTCGAGCCTTAGGTTCATTGGTTGAACTCTGACTTGAGTGTAAGTCTCTGTATACATAACTATGAATTGTTAATTTACTTTCTTCTTACTGTTAATTTTCTTTGACTTTTTCTCTATTGTTTTAATGAAAAGCGCATGGTATTGTTCAAGAATGTTTTAACTTTATAAATGTTTCCTAATGACCATCATGTCAATTTTATTTGAAGTTGTAACGAATTACGATCTCAGGAAAAGATAATATGTAACTTCGTTGCTTGTGATTAGGCCTCAGGAAAGGAACTAGATTGTAATATCAGTCGATTTCTGATAACTCAGCTAGGGTCACTAGACTAAGTAGGGTGTTTATTATGGTCATGAAATCTATCACAGTAACCAGCTGATTTTCTTTCTACTGTGTATTTTATTTAAGTATTCACTATTCGAACCCTATATATTATTTCTTGTTCTTTACTCCTAACCCATCTTGTTACTATCTGTAATATTTTAAAATGATTTTACCATCTACATGCATATTTTCTTACCCAATGTGCATGCTAGGCTTCACCCAATTCGTCTCTACGTTATGCATCTATAGTAGCAAGTATGAAATTTTGAGTAAGTATTCATATGTGCATGCAGCCTATGTTTATTACTTGCTTCCAAAGGACTTATGTAGCCACTTGTCTATCTTATATTTATTGTTGTTTATACTGTTGTATGCCTCCCTTGAATAATTCTAAAGAAAAACATGTTTTATTTCTATAGTTATCTCTAATTATTTCATTCAACCGGTATTTCCATGCATTTAATTGTGTTTTCATTGTAATATAAGTACTTGAAATTAGGCATGCATAATATCAAGGACATTGACTTTCTCATTTGTTTCAGTACCACTACTTGTATCACGCATGCATTAAATTTATAAAACATTCGTTGGCATATTCCTTGCATCATGCATCCATAAACTTCAGGATTAACTCAAAGCACAAATCCCAAGTAAATAACTTTCCTATTGCATGTTCTTATCCATATATCAAGAAATTTCATAATAGTTTCAGTAGAATTTCTACAGTACACTCTAAGCATAGAATTTCCAGCCTATTCATTCTATAACCAATATATAAACACAATCCACCATAACAAAATTCATGCATTCATTGATACCATAAAAAAATCATTATTTAAGATTTTCAGTGTGTAGAAGATCCTCTAACTTGTACTCCCATGCTAAACATCTATGGCTCACAACACCAAACCACCGAACCTTGAGTCACCTTTGGTTCCCCTAAGCTATAATAACTTTCCGAGCCTTAGTAACCTCTACTGACACTTGATAATGTGTATTTAACATTATCCTACTCATATATTTTTCCTTGGTAGTGTCCTGCCTTCTAGGGATCTGTTTCCCCTTAGCCTAGGCTTTCCAATTCTTTTTCCTAAAAGAAAAAGCCTACTTATCTACTTGCAACACTTTTATCCTTGGTCTTTATCTCCCACCGTGATATCATATATATCCATATATTTTTAAATTTAGGAAAATGAAAGCGAATTTGATTCTTCTCAAATTATGGGAAGTCACATCTACTCTAGTGTCATCCATAATGATTTCCAGAAACAAAACCAACAACATTATTTATTAATTTAAACATCCTTTCACAAATATAACTAGTTTTTCCCATCCTAGTAAAGTCACTAGTAACAGTAACCATCAAACAAGTAATTATTTTTATTGCAACGGGGGTGTTACATGTTCTGCAACATTGTAATATCTATGCATAAAAGAAGGGAGAAATACAACTGTATAAGGTCTACATTGCTCATAAATTAACTCAAATCATACTACCTTCTACACCATCTATTACTATAATCACACACACATGCACACACACACACACATACTTCTATGATTTATGTGCTTATTCTCCCTCCTATGTATAATTATTAGTATAGGGATTTGATGTCTTGCTACATATGTTGTAATGAGGTCCATCCAGCTGAGTATAACAATCATATTGATGAATTTAACTATTAATGGAAGGATTGAAACAGGTCTTCCTCCATAGCCCCTTTGTGTTCAGAGTTTTCATTATTTCATCTCAAGATTTAAGCTCAATACCTAATCAAATTAACATAAATTACTATACCATCAAATATTTTTTTCCCACACAAATAACACAGAGGTAATCACTCAATTCATTTAATACTAATAAAATATAAGTCTCCCTACATACAAAGTGTTAGTGCAGAATCAATGAGACAAGGAGCTATTTATTCACATTCTATGTGGAAGATCATCAAAAATTTATTATCATGGTTACAAGGGAGTCATGAACCATTCATGCAATTAATATATAATTAGCTTAGCAGCCCAAGTGTAAATTTCAAGGCACAAGAACCGTATGAAGAAACTTATGTTGGCTTGAGGCTAGACTCAAGCAAATGATTCTAATACAACAACTCTCCACCGAGCCATAGACAAAATGTAGTCTTTCCTGACTTGCAACTATCACCCCCAAGCCAGATTCTAGAGACTAAGGTGGGTTTTTCTCAAGGGATTTAAGCATCGTAGATAGTTGAGATAGGGATTCCATATGTTGTCCCATCTCCACCCAACAACTATTTAGTAGTCAACAAAATCATAAGGACTCCAAAGGCCTATTACCTCCGCTCTTCAGTTGTTCAATAACCAATAAATTCCAGGGAATCCATAGGTTTCTTCTCCACCCTATAATGTCAAGGTAGTCAATATATTCATCTATTTTCCCTTCAAAAAAACATTAGGGAGTCCGTAGGCTTCAACTCCACCCTCAAATCATGTAACACAATGATTCGACCCAATCAAGGGAATCCAAAAGTCAATGCTAGAAACTAGATGAACAAGTAAGGAGAGTTAAGAACTTTCACTGACCAGGAATCCAAGGATCAAATTTCCACCCCAGGTTGTTAAGGTAATATAGAGAATACCATCTCCACCCTACAACCCCATGGCATCCAGAGACATATCCTCACCTAAATAAAGTTTCTATCATGCTCATGTTTCTCTACCAAAATGTATGTATCTTTTCTGCAAGTTGCTAATGTGTAGAACTCACCCTCTCCTGGCAATTTTATCGACTCTGTCTCCCTGTAGTCTGTCCTCATGGTGTTGTTTTTCTCCTCCTTAGTTAATTTTTTCCATCAACAATGGTTCTCTTCTTGAGTTTTAACTCTCCTAATTTTTCTCATCTACCCACATATCCCCCTGCCTCATAAATTATTTTCATCATCATTGCCTTGCCCCTTGTTCTTAAGCAAGTATGGCCCTCATCCTTATCTTCAAACTCACTTAATTCATAAAGATTATTTCATTGAAGGGATATTAAACAACCTTCAATGGTTTTCCTAAAATCATTCAGATTTCCTGCTACAAGGAAACCTTGAAACATCCCAAGCAAGTGGCCTCCTCACCTCTAGAATCAGTGTCCCTTGACTTGACCCATTTACTGTTAATCAAATATTTATGTTGTATCGATAAGTGTAAAATAATATGGGCTGTCACAAACCCCTCCTCCTTGGGGTAACATCATCTTCAATGTTATTTGTCCATATGCAACAAGAATAAACTATTTAAAATACCAAATACAATTATCATGGAGCTTTATATGTATAGCTCATCTCAGATTCTGGAATTCTTCTTGTATGTACAGTAGCTTGCCCATCCACTTGGTAAAAATTATTTTATAAATCTAGTCATATTCAAATGGCCCTTCCTGTAATCCCTTTATGCTTTAGATGTGTTCAATCCAACATTGTTGTTTTCCTTACCTTTGGAGTGTTGTCTTCCTTGAATGTCCAATGTTTCTATTTTTCACTCCTTTCTCCTTCATCGAACAATTCCTCGCTCATTATTTTTGGGCACACCCGGATTGTGCTTCTCATTCCATCTAGCTATGCTCATGACCAAAAGTAAATTTTATTTCCTGACCTCCCTTCTCTGCTTCCGAATCCCTCGAGAAATCCAGGCACTCCTTTTCATGCAATCACAAAACTTCCAAGTTCGAGCATCCCCTTCTCCACTTCCCAGTCCCTTGAGCAATCCATTCCTTGGAAGGTTTTCCTTACATCAAAATGGTCTCAAAACCAATGCGTATCTCTACCTCAAAACTATCGTACTTCTCATAATATGCTTTATGGTAATCAGTTTGCACCATTGGTGCTAGTGTCCCACAATGGTCCTATTCCTGAAATATTTTTACCAGTATATTGTTGCATGCTCTAATATATTCACATTGTTGCCATTCACCTTGTAGGTAAGCTCGTTCACCCAACCAAGCTATTTCCATGCTTCCTAACATTAGGACAACAATTATCCATGAGAATCATCATAAGGAATTGCAATAATTTAAATCATACCTCCTTATCATATTGTCCATGATATGAAAATAGTGATTTATTTTGCATCCTTATAAGGTAAACCAAGTTAGCAAATAAAATAAACCATCATACATCAACATATCAATCTAGGTCCATAATTTAAGAATTCATGAAATCAAATGGAACATTTATAGTCATCTTTGAATTTCTATTTTCTTCGTTCTTAATAAACACTTGATCAGTTTCCACACTGTTAAGCATCCAATGGCCTCTTCCTTTCTTCTACACACACTAGATTGATTCCCAAGCCCAAAAAGAACCCAATGCCTTCTCTTCTCTTATTTTTATTTGAAAATTAATAATTAGTTCATCGGCCCTAAGGTGATCACTTAGTGACAAAAAAATATAAATAACATCAATCGCTTCCCTACAAATATGGGCACCACCAAACCGGGTAGTCACTACCAAGATAGGTAGTCTTCTGTCAATAGGAATATAGGTGTATCCCATGCCTTCACAAGCCCAAGTAGTCCCATACCTACATCTTCTAAACACATCACACAACATGCGGGCCCAAATAGTCCCATAATTAACTGTCCCCAAACACATGGCATACCATATGCATGTATACTCAATGTACAATGCAACACATACACATACAGACATGATACAGCACAACAAATACACATGTATAACACATCACATACATAATACACATGGCACATTATGACATGTACACCACATATTATCCATCCAAATACAATAGGAAACATTGCCTCTAGTGTCTTTCCCATGATTTCACCGTGTGCATCCACAATCCAAATTTAGGATTTGTGGTTTATCGGTTCTTGTTCCAGCATGCCACACATCGCACTACTTTCCTTTTTCTAATATATCCTTCAACATTCCATGTTCATAATGAAATATGGGCACAATATAAGAATTGTATTCACATGATATTAAAATCATAATCATCCACGGTTACTTCTTCCCAAGTGATTCCTTACACAAATATGAATCTTACATGTCATCCACATTTGCATTAAATGAATGTAAACCATCATTATTCTACAAGAATGACATTTTACAATCCCTGTCAGTCACCATGGCATTCATATATGCATATAAACATTGGCATGATCATGAACATATCACATATTTATTTATGTACATTGATTTAAGGTCAAGATAACTTCCATTGTGCAATTCTCATGGTTACCATGTCACTTTCAATTATCTCCCATGGACTAACCAACCACTTGGCCATCGTAGTGTCGTCCACTTAATCATGGACATTACACATGTACTAATACCCATATAAGAAGTTCAAAGTTGAGATAACTCCCTTTATTTAAGGAAGACATGATTCAACCAAAGTAATTATTTCACTAGAGTTCCGCCCTTTTCATTCTTCACCATGTTGTTTCTTTTTGTTACACTTTTTCACATGCAATTTTCTATCCTCTCCTATTTTCATCCTTGTGCTTTATTTAGACATGAAGCTTTTCTTAATTTGTAGTATTTGTTGATCACCTTAGCTCTCTTACCAAAGCATTGTGGCTTTACTGCCATGGCCAGTAAGCTTTTCCCTAGGACCCACACATAAGATTTTAAATGAAACAATCTCAAAAGGAAGCTGGGGGCAACCAATACAAAATGGAAATGACAACCACATTCAAAAAAAAAAAAATCATAGAATAGCATGGCCATGCGTAGTTCTGTAATGAAATGATATCAATCCATGAAATTGATAAAATTAAAATTAGAGCACATAAGTATAAAAATAAAAATAATCCCCATAAGTCAATTTAAACCCCATGAGTCTAGCATTCATAGCACTTCTAACCATCATACACATGCGCATATTTATATATGTATATTCACATACCAAAATTGGTTCAATAATTCTTTACAAGGTTCACAAAAACCTTCAATTCTTACATTTCCCAATAGTTTAAAGTGGATCTTTTCATCACACGTGTATATTTCAAGGAGATTGATGAAATTCCCCCTCCTTTTCGGCATCTTACACCGCTAATTCACATCCTTGTGGTCGGTAGGGGATAATTTTTTTCTTTTTATTCTTGTGAGAACAATCATTTCTCAAATTATTTTCTCGACAACACCAACAAGAAAATATCCTCTTATCCTTTCCCTCCCTATGGGGTTCTTCCTGCTAGTCTCATCTTTCCTTTTTGAGGATTTAGTTTGATATGTCAATTCCTGCATATGTTTTTGCAGTTCAGAATTCCAATCAATTAGTTATTATTGTTTCTTTTTGAGCTTTTAAATTTCTCTCTTGTGGGTCTTTGGCTCATCTTCCAAGTGCTTAAGCTCAACCTCCAAATCCCTGATGGTCCTTTTCCTTTGGAGGGATGTCCCTCTTTGTCTTTCTTGATATACTTGGTCCATTTCTTTACTGCGCCATGCCACGATACATGTTTCCTTTTTTTACCACTAAATTTTTCATGTGTTGTTATTGATGGTGCTGGGAACTACCAACATATAGGGGGTCTCCCTGATATGAAGTCCCTACTAGATCTCACACCATTTGGAGTAGGAGCTCCATCTGGGAATTTGACCCAACTACCATTATGTTGATCTTAAAGATTAGCATTGGCTGTAATCGACAACACAAGAGAGTAAGCACATAACTTTGAGATAATGAAGTGAGTTAGATTTGTGAAACACCAACTACTTGCATACAAAGTTCTTTCATGGATGTGAAGGGAGACATTGAGCCTTTATAAGAAAAGTAATAGTACAATTTTAATAAAGACACACACAAGCATAGAAATAATAACTCATTAACTTGCAAAATAGTTCACAAGGCAACAATGATAATAAAATAAAGTAACAATGCACATCCAACAAGATATATACCGAAGGTAACAAAATATTTCGTTTTCTTTAGTATGTGTGAATACAAACGTATATTGTAAAAATTAAAATAATAGTCTTACAACATTCATGATACATGCATGAAAGTGTTTCGACTCTAACAACTTCAAATATTAAGTGAAAGATCCTAGTACACAATTACAATGATGAAATACTAGGCCCAATATTGGAACATGAAGCTACTTCTTGCTCCTCCAAAGAATGATATTCTCTACTATGTTAAGCTAGGGAAGCCAATTCTAAGAATCTAAAAGTATAATCCATTTTCTTGAGTTATGAGGGTTTTTTGATAACAAGTGAGAAGACCTTTCACCTCCCCTTGTGACTCTTGATCTCTCTCATGGCTCTTGATATTTTATATGTATTTTTAGCTCCTCTTCAACCTTTTAGTTACCTAATGACTCTTCATATTCCTTATGTGACTCTTGGACTTCCATTTACACATTTTACATGTTCTCATTATTTTTAAAATAAAAGATTACATATGACAAAAATGTGGCTAGAGACATGAGACAAAATAATATATCATGCTTAAACTTAAGGAAATTTTAACTCGACGACTGTAACATGTAGCTCCATTGTAATATGTAGGTGCCAATATTTATACTCTATTTCTATGTGCTAAACCTCTAGTGGTGTATCCCTATTATATATAATTTTATCCTCTAACACATATGGATATATAGTCATGGAGCCTATCTGAATGTTGTTCCACAACAAGATAGACTTCATGTGTATCTTCATTGGCTGAGTTAAATATTTCAAAATAGACTCTTTTGTCACCACTAACTCTTCTTGAGTTGTCACCTATCTAATACTGCTCAAAATATTTTATATCTCCTCTCTTATTACATTCTTACTTTTCACTTTCGTAAGTGTACCAACATAATATATCCTATGTATCCTCACCAAGAAATCCAATCCATAGTACACTCATCAATACACTGACATGGTTTTCATTACAAAAGTATGGAACTGCTCATAAAATTATATAAACATCTTGATTTCTACCTTGTTCGTTTCATAATCTTACCTTCCTTTCCTAACCAATATCGTAGGTACATTCAAATACTTGGTGACCCACTCCTATATCATATCTTTGTCTATATAAGCTATCCTTAAAACCTTTTGCATATCCTATGATCCTTTATGTACTTCATGAAAGAGACCGACTTCTTTGTGTAGAGTGATCATCTCATCATACAACTACTTCATGGTGTCTTTCAATGGCTTGAGTTCTTCAATTATTGTTTCCTTCATTCCACTCTGCTAGAACTAGTGGAAGACACTTTCTGATTCTCGGTCATGAGATGATCAATATGTCACTTTGAAGTAACCACCTCTTTATCTATCTATTTGTTCCTTTTCATCAAGAAATATGTATTGTTTCTTGCTGTTACTGCAAAGGATATATTGGTTGAAGCGACTAATTTAAGATACTTTCTGGTGTCCTTCAAAATCACGTTATCTGTGTTAATGGAAATAGGATGATCAAGACCATTGGGAAGGTACCTTCATCTTTCCACAACCTTATTCTTCAACTCATTGAAGGTGAAGTTAGAAATATACCTGGCAGTATCATTAGGTGGAGGATGTATTCCCATTTCAATGAACAAGAGATGGTCATCATTGAGAGGAGGCATGAATTGGATGCTTGGTTGTTCTGCAATCATCTCAATATACATCTTTTGGTAATCTTCCTCATATTCTTCTTTTGCAGCTTGGGCCTAAATATCTTCCTCCAACTTTCCTGCAAATTATTCCTCATATTTCCTTCTATGTTCTTCCTTTTCTAGTAACATCTATCATTCTTCTTCTTTTTCTTTCTTATTGCTTCTTCTTGTTCCTTCTTCTATGCTTCCTCTTCTCTTTTATTCTTCAATCCTTCCTTATGCTTATGCATGTAATCTTGCTTCATCTTTCCTTATTATTCTTTCTTCTTACGTACCTCCTCCTTGCTTATTCATGTTCTTTCCTTTTCCTTTTAGCTTCAATTGTTCCCTTACTATTAAGATTTTTCTTTAATATCTTTAAATAGTACATCAGTTGGATGGGAAGGGCCTACCTCATCACCTAGTATAGCTACTCAGGAAGGGTTATAACAATTCTTAATATTTTTCTCATCTTCCCAAGAGTCTGAAACATATCAATAGGTGAAGTACAATGTTGTACAGTGTCACTTGCACACTCTCCTAGGGTCATATTGATGAAAGATTATTTCTTCGAAATTGAGGTGACTAAGTTCATGAAGCTCTAATTCTACTTCCATTAGACTCTTTAGCTCATATGAACCTAGTTGCAGAGGGAAGTTTGGCCAAGGTGACATTTTCTTCTACAACTATTGTGAAAATCTTCAGAAAATCTAATAACCAATCTCCTGCATGACCAATTTTTCATTCACATACTTTTGTGAAGGATGTGGCATATTTTGGGATTCCAAGACTATGATATAGGTTCCTTGAGAAGAAGGAAACCAATTTGTATCTTCGATAAAAAATTCTTTGGCTTAGTCAGTCATGAAGGGAGCCTCAACTTCAAAGATCATCTAATAAAGAAGAAGAAAAAAGTACCCAGCTAATTTGTCATAAATTTCTCTATATCTAACTTCTAAAAGTATCTTGCAATGCATGCTGACAAAGAATTGTTGTTTGGTCCATTTCCATTATAGACCTGCAATCTCATTTGTAGCATATATTTCATCAAGCAAGTGTGAGGACATGTATAATTGAGGTTTCTATTTGTTTATCTCTTTTCTCCTTTGACACATTTATTTGCACCTATGGAGCTAAGATATCTGATTAACTGAAGATATTTTCTTTTGTAACAACAAGGTAAAGCATGTAAATCAATCCTTCTTCACAGAACTTAGTGCTTTCTTTCCCATACAGCCTACAAAACATAACCATGAGATGCTAGTAGAATTTCCTTAATGATTTTGTGTTGTATATTCTCTCTAGATTTTGGAAAATTTTATTTGGTTCCTACCACCATGATTTAATCATATCCTTTGTATTTAAATGAGACAAAGCTGCATAATATTTTCAATTCAAATACTCTTCAAGATTCGAGAAATTGTAGTATGAGTGAAGATCGTGTGGTTGAAATTGCATGAGATCCTACCTACTTGCATTGTAGAGAATCATGTTCTTGGAGTCTAGACCCTACAATATCCATCCTATTGATTTTGCACATAGTAGCACTCGATATATGCAAACAATTTTGTAGAAATTGGATCTCTTGATATGAATGTAAAGTTATTTGTCTTCCAAACCTTATGGGAACACTTTCTTAACAAAAGCTTTGTTTATCTTTTCCATGTAACACCGGTGGACTTTTCAATGAAATACCTAGTATCTAACATAATAGGTACTCTTGGTCTAGAACTCCCCATGACACCTTTGGCACTACTTTCGCTAGCCTCCCTAGTTGGTGCTTATCTTGTGATTGGAGGCATCATGTCAGTGGAAGATGAGAGACTAATAACCTATGGATTAGCAACACCTATAAGTTGAAATTCACTCATGGAAAAATAGAATTAGTTCAAAAATCACTTATTCTATCAATACAAAAGAGAGTCACTATAAGGGATGGTTTCACAATTTCCTAGCAAATTCATGCAAGGTTGAGGCAAGGTGGCTCTATTGTCGACTAGAAGTGCACTTTGGATAATGGAAAGGAAGAGAGGATTGGGTATTTTGTATCTCAAATGAACAAGACGAAAAGGCTTGATACTTAGGCCCTAGAACTATGCAATGTGAAATTGAGGAAGGGCGGGATTCTCCTACTACATAGGTCACATCACCAGCTAATAGATGACCACAAACTATTTACTCGGAGTGCGTAGTGTGTAAAGAGAGATAGGTTGGTATGTGAAAAGCTACAATGAGCAAGGAGGCCAAAATTGCTGACTAGGAATGCATAGTACACAATTGAGGAAGAGCTAGTCTCTTTGGTGTATGCATGTCACATTAGTAGTGAAAATATGTGAGGGTTTATAGTTTGGAAGATATGACTCTGAAATTGAGAGAACGGAGGAAACAATGAGCTTGAAAATGACTAAGTGTTAGACAAGAATGAGGAAACGTATCATGCATGCATTCATATATAAAAATAAATCAAAATGGAATGTGTAAGGTAATGGAATATGAATAGACACTAGAAATTACACGTGAAAAAAATGACACATGAAAGTGCTAAGATAAGTAAAAGTGACACTTGCAATGGAAAATTAGACAAAATAAACACATGCAAACGTTAATGTGACACATGTGAATGTTAAAGCAAAAAAAAAAAAGAGAAAATTGAGAATCTTACCCATAAAATATTAGACTTGCAACTAAGAAAACCCCTTCTACCGCAAGAATGTGCAGAGCTCAAAGAAAAATGGTGAATGTGAGAATGACCTCTAGGTTGGGCTCTTTATATAGAGAGAGAACATGCAATCTAGGGTTATCGTTTGTGAGTGCAATTAACACAAAGTGAGAAACTTGGAAGGTAAGTATAAGATAAATTTCCACTTGTGATAGAGTCACTTCAAGGAATCACAAGCATTATTCTGCTACGAGTGGGCCTATTTAATACCCCAACAAAGTTTCTTTCTTCACATCTCTTTGAAGGAAACCTTTCTATTCTTTCACCCTACGATTATTTTCTTAAATGAGTTCACTCGCTTAGGTTTCCTCCTTTCCCTTCTCTACTTGACTTAGTTGACACATTAAAACCAATCAATATAAATGGATGATTCAAGGAGAGAAGATCCCATTATGGATATGAGCATCGTAGATCTTTTAAGGCTTTCACTAGGAATGATTCATATTTTCCACCTAAACATAATCGAATCTTAAAGATATATATGCCCAAACAGGGAAGAGGATTAAAAGCTAACCAAGAGTTTTCAGTAGTAAAAGCACCCCTTTTAGACTTTGCGACATTACTTTAGAGCCAATGAAGCTGAATTTCATACAAAACCTTATTTATGTATAAATTTAAAAGAGAGCACAAAACTTAAATGCAAATCAAGTAAAACAGGAAATTAGAAAAATGCAAGAAAGAAAATTGAACTAAACCTACACCTAAACTAACTGATGGAAAGTTAGTACTATGTAAAATCAAATTTCTAGTGCAACCATAAAATAAGCTCCCAACATGTAGGAATGAGGGTAGGATCAACTAGTAGTAGGATAAGAACATGTGCACAAATTAAAATGTTTTCATGGAAGGTTTGCACATGAGATTGAAGGTCTGACCTATGAGGAGAGAAATATGAAATGAATGCTTCTTTCAAGTAGTATGCAATACTAACATGTTGGTAATCATATAATCCTATGCATTCATCAATGTTTTGAATATTAGAAAACATCAAGAAAGTTTGAAGATTATTATGGGAAATAGAGCTTGCCAAGTAGGATTTGTCAAGCCATTCAACAATTAGATCATGATATTAAAAACAACTCAATTAAAGCTCTTTAGATTGAGGGGAAGATAAAGGTTCAATCAACCCATTCAAATTATAATGAGAATCCTAAAAAGGAAAGTCTACCTGATCTTATTCAGAAACCTTTCCAATATTGCAAGAACTTGGCATAACCATCACGGAAGGCTGAAGTGCCTCAACTCATTGACAAGTTTCTAAACTTTCAAATTATTAATCATCAAATTTTGGTGTCTTATAAAGATAAACCAATAGATGTGTACAATAATCATAATATGTATCAATGAACACATTACCAATGCCACTAACTTGATAAGATTTCACATTTAACTCATGAGAATCTTAATGAATAAAATACTTGGATAAATAAAATGAAGGACTTCTTTGATCATTGAAAATTGTATTTCCTTAATCCTCACCCATAGAGGATGAGAGACAAAAAAAATCATGAACAATGAATTCCATCTTCTCATCTTCAGATTGAGAGATGACGCCACCCCATCCATAATTGTGATTGAGATCAATTGAAACATCAAACTCATCAGGTATAAGGAATAGTGTGTGAAGGGTGAAGGAAAAATGAAAGACGTAGATGGAAAATGATCAATTATAGTTGACTTTGATTCAAAATATGAATCTTACATAGGGATGTCACTTTGTGAAAAGAATGGATTATCATAAAAAACATATTTACCCTTATGCTCCTCTACGTGTGAAATGTAATCATGTTGTACTTGATCTCCATCAGAATCAATAAATTTAGTATCAATAGAATTCAAAAAAATAGTAGGCACATCAAGCCATGAATGATCATAAAATTTAAATGGTAGAGGATCAAAGGTATCCTTCATGAGTGCAATAGGATCAATCAACATAGGTTCAATATTTAACTTGTGCTTATTAAGGTCTTGATCATGAGAAGGAGATAGAGGGTAAATACAAATCTTATTTTTAGGTTTCCCAATTTCAACATCATTACATGAGATCACTTTATTCGGTAAAGGAAAAGGAGGAGGAGATGGAACAAAAGGGACAAAGTCCTCCTCTAACATGTTGGCAATATGTTGCCATTGATGGAAAATGTAAAGCATGGAAATCACAAAGAATTGATGATGGTGTTGTGATTGTTGGAAAAGGAAAAGGATGGAAACGATGTCAAAGGATAGCAAAGGATGGCATAGTTATTCAGGATTAGTTACAAGAAGGATGGATATCAGCATGGATGATGAAGGTGCAAAGGATTGAGGTCAATTATTAGAGAGTATATCACTACCACTATAAGTGAAACCTACTCATATGGAAAGAGATTTGAAAGATATTTGAAATGGTATGTGGAAGACATAAAATGGCCTCATGGTTTGAAAGTTAGAGCCAGTAAAAGCTAGGTACCCTAAATTCAAATTCTGTAGAGTTAATATTTGTTAGAGGTGCTTTGGAGTGCATGTTAGTTTGAGAAAGTTTCCAAATAAAATTGACTAGTTAGTAGACTTGTTATCCATAGGACTGGGCTAACTTGGAGCAACGTCGAAACAATGGAAGCATGGGATTGTTTCATGGAGGAGCCCACAAAATAGCCTATGCCAACAGAGGTAGCCTAGTGGGTGCAACCTAGAGAAATCTTGAGGAATGCTTAAGGGAACAACTAGGATGACACAAAACATAGTTAAACAATGGGCATGAAAGTCGACAGATCTCTCTCCATGAGTCCCCACCGACACATTGGAGGAATTGTGTAGGGGTCCACATCCATTAACACACAAAGGGAGTCAGCCTATGGGTCGTTTTTCCTAGATTGGTGATTAACAGATCAACGGTGGATATGCATTGTCCATCCCAAACCTATAAAACCACAAATAACTTAAGGGGGCGACCCGTAAAACCACAAGTCGTTTCTATAATGACAAGGCATATGTGGAATGACAGTAGAAGTGGAAAGGTTTTATGTTGGCTTGTGGTAGAGCCCACTTGATAGCTGGACCTGGCAATGGTTTCTTGAGAGTTGTACCATGATAGTTTCAAAGAGTGCACAAAGAAGAGGGACTGAGATGACGCAAGAAGTTTTTCAAACAAGCCGGGAATGTGGTGAACGAAGAAGAGGAGTGCAATATTAAAGAAAAGACTTGGGATTTTTAGAAAATTATAAACGGAATTGATCTGAAAACAAGGCCTCGGGACACTTTATCTCTCCTCTATAACAGAAGCACAAGTGGTGCAACATGATTTGCTCACAGAGATGATGAAGGTTCCTAGGTTGATGCTGATGTTAGCAATGACGTGGCACGTGTTTTGGGGTTTTCAGGTAGCCAAGTTGGCCATATTTGGATGACACATGGACCACTCACAAAGTGCCATGTGGTAGAGGTGACATAAGCAAGACATCATGCCACTAGAAGGACCATGGAAGGATTTGAACTGACACATAGAAGAACCAATGAGATTATTAGGCATCAAGATAACACTGCAGATGTCAGAGCCAACTCATCCTAGAACTACAGTGATTGGGCATAGTTCTAGTGGGTGAACCCCACCGAGACAACTCATTTTGTTAATAAGACCCCGACAGATTATAAAATGGCATAGACTAATTGCTTTGGGATGATGAGAATCAGGAGAAATCAACACTAATAGGAGGAAGAAACAACCAAAGAGAAGTGGGTAGGACAATCCCATGTGACATGTAATCTCATAAGGTTGACCCTGAAGGTTTATAAAAGGGCACATGTTTATACCATTGGGAGAAAATTCATCGGGCGCTAAAAATTATCGCCAAGAGAGGGTTATATAAAACATAAGACTAAGAGTGCAAGCTTAGGGACCATAAGGCATATTGGTAAGTAGCTAAGCACTTAAGCTTAGAGATAAGGTCACAACACTTGGACCCATCTAATAATAAGACCATGGGCATGGAGATTTTGTGAAGCCCTCATGGCTATAATTAAAAAGGGCCAGCGAAGTTATTTTGACAACATTTTTAATGGAAATCCTTCAAGCTTTGGCATGAATGAGTAGATAACCATATATGGCAGTGCTTTGGAATAAAGCAGTATGGTGGTGTTTTGGATGGATGAATGAGTTAGAAGCTTGAACTTTGGTAGTTAGGCCAAACATGAACGGTGAACTAAAAGCTCTAAAATTGGAATGAATATAGAAATGGCTTTGTATTTGGAAGAATGGAAAAATTAAAGTGGTAATTTTAGCAGATACACTAAGTATGGAGATTAACCAGAAATAGAATATCCTAGCTAAATCCTGTAACTCACTAGAATTAAGGAAAACGACATTTTAACACAATTTATTTCAAAGAAACCACAAAGGAGTGATTTAAGACTTAAAGAGAATAGTTAGAAGACTCATTTGAAGGAGGGAAAAGGAAAAAATAATGGCTTCATGCAAGCATTCAAGAGCAAGCAAATTAAATCCTAAAATTTGAGAACAACATATTTGAGAAGAAAAACTCAGACATTGAGTTCACAATAGTAGTGAAGTATTTGAAGACATATAAATGACATACAAAAGAGATAATTGAAGTAGAATAAAGACAAATACAAAGTTTATGCATGGAAGAAGCCCTGAAGTGAAGTTTCAATTGCCAAAAATAGCATGAAATAATTCTTTGAAAGAATAATTTGAGCAACCAAGGAAAAAGTGATGAGGAATTGTCAGTGCAATGAGATGCATAGTGGTGGTATGCATCATAGGTGAATCAAAGACCAATATTGGGGTTTGAAACGTGTTTTAGAGATTCAAAGAGTGCATTGGTGATTGGTGAGAGTATTAATTTTATTGGTATAGTGTGGTGTGTTCAGTAATGAGAAATTGTTGAAGGTTATTTTATCAGTAATAAGAGATGGCTAAAGGTGTTTTTAATTTGGGTAGTAGTCAGAGTGAGAAATTTATTTGTTTATGATGTAAGTGGTCTATTAGTTCCACTTTGAAAATGGATGAAAGATGAGCCAAAAGGGCCAACAATTCGTATCTTTTATATTAGGGGTTATCTCTTTCCAGTAGGTGTTGATAAATTTCCAAGGGTAACATTCATTTTTAGGAAAGACAGATAAACGATGAAGGGCGAGTCCCTTTCAATAGAGGTTGATACATGAGCATTGGCAGCAATTGCTTTGAATAAAGACTGATAAATGAGTGGGGGCAAGAGTCCCTTTCAGAAAAGGTTGATAAACAAGAAGGGGAAACAATCAGTTTCATTAGAGGTTGATAAATGAGTAGGGGTAGCAATCCCTTTCAGTGAATACTAATAAAAGAGAAAATATAGAAGTTCCTTTCAATAGTAGATGATAGACCTACAAGTAGTAACTTGTGGGGCAATGACGTAATCAAGTTAAAGTTTGTAATAAAAATAAGATTAGTGTCTTATGTATACGTTTCTAATGTGTTTGATTATGATTGTGTTATGTTTTATATGATTGAGTTTTGTTGTTGATCCATGAATCATTGCTAAAGTGATTGAAAAGTATAATTTGTGAAGAATTGTATAATTTGGTCACACTATTGATTCACCCACCGCACATCTCAGTAGGTCCTAGTTTCCATTACTTCTAACAATCAGTATCAGAGCCACATTCCTTTAGGATTAGTTTAATAGTTAGAAGAAAGATTGAGGATCAAGGAGAACAAGTACTGGATTCCCTCAAATGGAGGTCCATTTTTTAATGGTCCAAATTATACAACTTGGAAGGTAAGGATGAGAGTCTACTTGTAGGCTCTTAGTTTGGATGTATGGCTATTTGTGGAGAAAGGAGTAATAGATGATAAGTGGGATAAACAAGCTAGGAAGGAAATAATGAGAGGGTTGTCCAAGTCATACCTTGAGAAAATTATCTATTGTAAGAATGCTAAGGAGATATAAGATAAATTACAGTCCATCTATGATATAGGCACACAAGCTACTTGTGATGTCAAGAGGATTTCCTTAGAGGATGTAGTAGTTAAAGATTCAAAGAACATTGTAGATCGTGAATTAGAGGATGAATCTCCTATATCAAGAGGAAAAATTGTTGATCAAGACTAAGATGATACTCAATACATTGTTGATCTATTATTATTGTAGAACAATAGGTTACTCATATTATGGTTGCTCAGTTGCAAGTAGTAGTGAAAATAAGATAAAGAGAAACAAGAAGAAAAATAAGAAGAACCTTAAAAAACAACAATTTCACCTACAAGAGTCTCATGTTCCTCGTGCAAATGGTTCGTCCAATGTGTAGAAATCAAAAAATAAAGAACCAAAGGTATTGTAGCTTAATGAATTTAAAGGTATAGATACTAATGATTTTCTCTTAAGTTATACTTTGGATAGTTCAGATTCTATTCATGTTGCATTGGATCATCAAGATGAGGATAATATTAAGGTTCTTAGAGCTAAGATTAGTAACTAAGAAACTGCATCTATGTTAAATTTGGACAACTAGGTCCAAACTCCATGTTCTGATGATCAGATTAAGAGGCTAATATTTTTATTGGATCCCTCTTTCAGAGAGGTGTAAAATCCATATAAAAATTGTCTTAATCCGATAAGCAGAACTTATATTTTGAATTTATTATTCTTAATAAATTATATGTGCAAGGTCAGCCAGTTTTGTCATGTAGGCTCACATGCCCAACAGATGTGTCACACACCCTCATTGATGTATATCTATACAGGAAAAGTTGGAGAGATAAGAACACAATTCAACTCACATCTTCTCTCTCATCTTAGAGAATATGAGCTACTTGGAGGACAAATTCAGCCACACGTGGGAAGGACGAAGAGGACAAACTGTACGAATTTTCTGCAGCTAGGGTTTCTGCTGCTAGGGTTTTGCTGGAAGTTTGACCAGCGTTGACTTTGGTCAACCCGTGGTCCAAACAAGCTGAAAATTTGTGGGAAGTTCGATTTTTGAAGGCCGTACTACCTGGCACAAAAATCGAGGTCAAAGAGTTGACCATTTTGCTGCTGCGTTGACTTTTAGCTCGCTGCCCCTGCGTTGACTTTTCAGGACAGCGTTGACTTTTGAGGAATTGACTTGGTTTGACTCATCTACTGGTTGGAGGGTTGTTGTGACACATCTGGGCTGGCTAACCAATAAAGTCTTTGCTGGTTGAAGCATCCTGTTGACCGCCGAAACGATCACACACATTTTTCATGTTTCTGATTTGTCTTCTGTAAGATCTGCTTATATGTTCTATCTGCATTTTGCTTAACTACTTGTATGATTGCTGTGTGAAAAGTAAAATTGCTCTTAGCATAGAACATCTACAAAACTTTACATGGTATCAGAGCTGAGGTGAAGACAAACTCTATCTATAGCAATCATCATCGAAGGAAATGGGTTCCAGGGAGAATGACAAGCTGACTAGACTTGAATTCAAGGAGAATGACAAGCTGACTGGAAGTGATGACTTCCATGCCTGGAAGATGTTATTAGATCTCAAATTAGAAGATCATGATCTCCTGGATCATGTGACAGGGAAGATACAAGAACCTCCATCAAGTGCCTCTGCTGCTATTAGAACCAAGTACAAGAAGGGAGAAATCAGAGCAAAGCTGCTGATTAGGGAATCCATAAATAAGAATTTGGTTGCCTACATATCTGAACTAGGCACATCCAAGGAGATGTATGACAAACTGATACTTATGTTCCGAGTAAACAATGTGAACCAAGTGCTATTCCTCAAGAACAAGTTGAAGAATATGAAGAAGGGCCGAGACGAGTCTATTCAGACTTTCTTTATGAAGTTGACCGAAATCAGGAACAATCTGCTAGCTATTGGGGAGACAATAGCTGATCGTGAGATGGTTCTCACCGCACTTGGAGGACTTCCATATGAATGGCAAGTATTCACAACTACCATTCTCAACAATAATACCATCCCTAACTTTGATGAGCTTCTGTCTAGATGTATGCAAGAAGAAACAAGGATGAAGGAATTTGATAATGAAAGAAATGCTGCCTATGTTGCTCATTCCCGAAAGAGGAACTCTGGTGGTTCGAAGGACAAAGGAAGGTGGTGACAGGGATCCCTGATTTTGGAAATAATCATGGAGGTGTATGCAAGGGTTGTGCTGAAGGAAAGCATACAAGGGGACCTTTCCCCTCAAGTGTCACAAAGACATCTAAGATATTGCAACTGGTCCATTCTGATCTTTCCGGTATGTTGCCTGTAACATCCCTGGGAGGATATTCTTACTATATGACATGTACTGATGACTTCTCTCGCAAAACCTGGATATACTTCTTGAAGAAGAAGGATGAGGCTTTCATGTGGCTCCGTACCTTCAAAGCCTTGGTGGAAAATATGACCGGAAAGAAGATCAAAATTTTGAGGACTGACAATGGCACTGAATATGAGTCAAATGAGTTCAAAGACTTTTGCAGAGAAGCTGGCATTAAGAGGGAGACTACCACTGCATATACTCCTGAGCAGAATGGTGTTGCTGAAAGCAAGAATAGGACTATTGTGGAAGCTGCCCGTGCCATGCTATGTGACCAGGGTCTACCAAAGTTTCTGTGGGGAGAAGCTGCAAATACTGCTGTGTACATTCAAAAACCGATGCCCTCATTCCGCTTTGGACTCCAAAACTCCCGAAGAGGTTTTCTCTGGTAAGAAACCTGATGTCTCACATTTTAGAATTTTTGGATGTCCTGTCTATTTTCATGTGCCGAAAG